>VZZY01007820.1:21932-32123 GCA_013400335.1 Eurystomus gularis | reverse complement strand
AGCTTGCTGCTCAGAAGCCAGGCTCAGCAGTGGGAAAGGCTGCTGGGCCCATTTTCAGGCAGCAGCCTGCAAACCAAGGCTTTGCTGTGTGCAGGTGACACGGCTGGTGGAAACTCTCATTGAAGACCACCAGGAACTCTTTGGCGAGGAGGAGGAGGCTGGTGCCTCGCTCAAGGAGTTGCCAGCGCCAGGGGCAGAAGCAGAGGCTGCAAAGGTATGCGAGGGCCACAAACAGCGTGACAACAAAAGCCTCCCCCCTCAGAAGGTGGGACAGCTGCTGCAGGGACAAGCAAGCTCACAGCTTTCCAGGCACTCCTCCCCAAGCCTATAGCGTTGCATTGGGTTGTTGTGACCCAAATATAGGACCTGGCTCTTGGCCTCGTTGAACCTCATAGATCTGGCCTCAGGGCATTGGTCCACCCTGTCCAGGTCCCTCTGAAGAGCCGTCCCGCCCTCAAGCATATCTATGCTCCTGCCCAGTTTTGTATCATCCAGTAACTCACCGAGCTTGTCCTCAATCCCCTTATCCAGGTCATTGATAAAGACTTTAAAGAGAACAAGCCTGGGAAACACAACGAATTAGTAATGAGTATTCCTAAATAAACTATTTAATAATAATTACATATTGCGTAAATTAATACATGCATACATTATTGTGAATGCATGATTATGCATAAAAAATATAGCTATTTTGGAATTGTTAATGATATAAACTAGTAATAAATAAATATACTTTATAATAATACATGATTACAAATATGAAGCTTATTCCTTAATTAGTTGTCTAAATCTAATCACACATTTCTCTTCCTCTCCCTCGGCTCTGCTCACTGAAGGAGTCAGGCTGGTGCCAGCTCTGGTGCGAGGGGAGGGGAACATAAGGCTGGGAACAGAAGGAAGGTGGGATTGTGGCAAATGATGACTTAAACTGATTTTCATGAAGCGTCGTGCTGTAGCTTGCACCAGCCTTTCATTTCTGAGGTGCTGACTTGCGCTATGTGTAAGGAAACACATCCAGCTTCTGATGAAACCATGATAGCTACGCAGACCCAGCCCTTCAAGTAAAGCCTTTGTGCCTCGAGAGAAATATCCAAAAATAGCAGGTGTTTGAAATGTTCTCGCTGAAATCGCTCCACCTTTCTGTCCTTCATCCCTGAGATGAAGATACTAATATTAACTTGCCTCGGGAATCTTGTGAAGAAAAAGCTGCATTTGTGAAGCACCCGTTACAATAAGAACACCACAAAAACACAGGAGAAAATCAACTACAATATATTTCTATTCAGCACTGCTTCAGAATGATATATATTGAACAAAGCCCAGGGCTACACAATGAATAATGAGGATTATAAAAACTTTAAAGTAACAATTCAATAAGCACCGTTCATCTTGCACACATTATTTATCTTCTGCACTGAAAAGGTTGGGGGTCTGGTGAAAAAATAAAGTATTTCTGTAAGCACAGGAATTAAACCTTTCTATGGATTTGTGCCTTAAATTGACTTCTTGCGAGCTCTGACTCAGCGCTGCCTTATCACTGTGGAATTGATACGTGCTCTCCCTGTGTGGCTTCTCTGACTGAGGGATGAAGTCAAGGGTAGTCTGGGGATGAACTGAGTTTCTCCACTGTAACCTGGACAATGCAGAATTTGCTGGTGTAGACTGACCTGGAGTAATGCCAATGAAATTACTTGTTTCTTGTTTACTCCAGGACCAATGAAGACTTCATGATGCTAAACAAAGATCTCATGAGTTTTACCAGGAACCTATCCTTATTCTGACATCCTTGTAACAGTGATGAAGCTCCTCTCCTTTGCCATAGCTCTGTATTAAAAGAGTTTCTTCTCTTTCATCTGCTTTTAAATCCTCTCAATCCAGCAAGTGTTGCTTAGGCAGGACTGAGCTGGCTCCTTGTATGACAAAATGGTCCAGGACTTCAGCACGGCAGGAACACGGGACACAACTATTGTACACTTGGTATTTCTAGCAGGTTGAAATTGCCATGTTTGCAGCTGTCACTCCCGTTAATGTGCTTGCCAAGTGCCGAGACACCAATCTAGGCAGTGGTATCCAATTAAGATGACCCCAGAACAGAAGAGAAAAAGTAAATTCAACTGCAGCGATGCAGAATAGAGTCTCTTCGGAAGGGCTGCCAGTGCCAAGTGCCAATGGATTTATTAGGCAGTAATAAATTTTCTGACACTGCTGACATAAAAAGATAATTTTGCCTTAAAATATTTAGAGTTGAAGGTTAAAGGTAACAGACAGATAGGTAAGGACCATTGGTCCAAAATATTAAATGATTAGGCACCCGATGCTGTTGAAGTGACTCTGCTGTCTAACCATTATAACATTCTTCAGGCAAATGACTTTTAAGACAGGCTCTGAGGAGATCAGTGAAGTACATCAGCTAGTTATGGATTTCCCTTACCAAAGCAAGAAGCAGCATGAAAGCAAGACAAACCTTGCATGAAGATTCAGGTGAAGCATTGATGGCTGATAATATGGTCTCTTTTCACACTCCATTAATTTAAGCTCTGGCTTGAACTCTGTTAAACTTTCATGTCAATATAAGTTACAAAGTGACTTGCTCTAAAAGACTTAACACTCTTCAAAAACAACTTTCAAGTGCAGAAAACCTCTAAATCTAAAGTGCCAACTCAGTTTTGGAGAAAAACTGCAAAACTAGATCCAGCCCCCTTGAGCGCACCAGCTTTAAGCCACTGATTGGAGGCACAGCACACTGCTCTTACTTGCAGCAGCTGAGGGAAGAGTTTGTCTTTGCTTCCCTTGCCTGTCATGGAAATGTCCAGCAGAATGTCAGGCAGAGGGGGGCAGCAGCGCCTCAAACTGCAGAGCTACATCTGGCAAGCAGGAGTCAGTCAGGGGAAACTTCTGTGTTTCATCAACACAAGGCTTTTGTGTAGACAACCATAAGGTGGCTTAAAACCAAAGTGATCTGTTTGCCTGTTCAATGAATCCTTGGTTTTATTAATTAGGCTGTTAATCGTACATTTACCTTACTTTCTTAGACCATTTTTTTCCTGTCTTCATCATAGTACTTATTTCCCCTATAGCATGCATGTATCTTTCCAGAAATCTTTGAATCTGGAAAACTTTCCTTTTCACAGCAACTCACAAAACATTCTGAAAGATCTGGGAAGATTTATTTCAAAGTTTATTCTTAGAGCATTCTAAAGCATTTAAAAGCAGCAAGTAATTTCAGAGAACCTCATGAAATTTGGGTAAGAGGTACACCATGACCCACAGTACTTTATAATAGTACCAGTCCCTGGATTCCAGTCTCCCCACTTGCTGGCATCTGAACATATGTTTCTGCAAGGCCTCTCTATTCCTCATACTTGTTCCTCCCCAAATCACCCAAATCTCTCCCCAACTTTGGCTCTTTCCCTAAACATTCCTGTGCAATGCTAAAATTCCTTCCCCCGCACCCCATAAAGCGCAGCACACCCCTAAGGCAGTAACCCTGCACAGTCCTGCTGCTCCTGACACTCACCTTGATGACTTTCACACCTGGACCCTGGGGCTGATGGCTCTGCTGGGACAGCCCTGGGAAAGGCCTGGACAAGGTGCTCGCCCCCTGGGAGTCTGCAACTTGGGTTATCACCTGCCATTGTGCTCCTGTGCTCCTGTGGGCTTGTGGGGATGGATCTTCGATGGGCTGATGGCCCCTGTGATGAGTAGCTGGGCTGGGCATTATTTGGTCTCCCTTACCATTGTCTCTCTGAGCATGCACATGAGCTTTTATCACATAACCTGACAATATGTACCCAATGACGTGTTTCTAGCAGCTAAAACTGAAAGTTTTGCAGAAAAAAATCATTTATAGTAAATGCAGTAGGGATACCAGCCTATTGGGTTTAGACTGGCTTCATGGCTTGCGTTAAAACATAAGCGTGGAGGAACAAATGCATCTGAAGTGAACTCACAACTCTGGTTTACCAAGGTATTATTTCCTAATTATAGCATAAGAATTGCAAATTGCAAGAAATAGCCTTGCCTAGCCCCACTACTGTGTTACTGTCAGCACCTGAAACTCGTGAAATTCATGTGCGCTTGAAAGTTTCTGACTGCCTGTGCTGCAGCTGGGCTTTGCAGGGAAAACTCTTGTGTCTGCTCAGCAGTTGGCAAAATTTTATTTGCTATAATTCGGTCTGCATGAGTCAGCGCTGCCTTCCTTCACAACACATTCTGGCCTGTGGAAATCTGCTTCCTCTATGGTTACATAGATGTTCTATAAATCTCAAAATCATTTCAGTGAGGTTGGCCAAAGGAGCTTTTGCCACTCTCTGCACAAATACAGTCCAGCTCTCCATCCCCTACAAAATAATATCTATGCTTGGCAGGGAACAAAGCTGGGACATGACTATTTTAGTTTATACAGCTATTAAGTAACAGAAAATGCTGCAAATGAATACAGTAGCGTGTACCATTTGTTGTTCTAAAAACTGTGTGGTTTCCAGTTCAGAAACCAAACCCACATCTCTAGAAATACTATTTTTGATGCAGCGTGTACTTTCTGCCTTCTGTAGCTCTTTGATAAATTATAACTCGGCATCAACATCAGAAATGCACCACTCCTGTTGTGTTAGGTATGGAAAATAAATATTAACTTGTCCGTCTGTTTATCCCACCATGTTTTCTTCCTGCAGGTTTAAATAAAGGCCTAGGGGAAAGACAGAACCTAGCATTTGCTCAAAAGGAAGAAACCGGCTGAAAACTGATGTAAAAATGAAACCTGGCAGCAACATTAAGTGAGGGCTCATTGCTTCTGTAATAGCTGAAGGGGAAAAGAGGAGGTGCAAAAGAAAATTTAGCAGGAATAAAAGAGTTTAATCTAATAAAGAGGTCAGAGCTGTCACTCATCAGGTGGATGTGGCTGTTTCTAAGTTGTTCTTTACTGCTCGGACAACAAGCTGGACTGTCCAGATGAGGAAATGTCTCTCATTAGCAAGCCAAATTAAACAGAACACCACACAAGGAACCTGTGCAGATCACTGTGCTGCAATTACTGCTATTTGACCATTCAAAAATAGTTGTTGCTTTACTTCACATTCTTTGACCCCTGATCAGTAACTATACATAAAGCACAGCTTATTCTTGGCAGCAACTGATTTCTGGTGTTCATTTATGTTCTGGCTTAACTTTATGTGTTTTACATATACTCCTGCAGAAACATGTCTATCAACAAGCTCAGACACTGCCTGGTCAGAGGGCTTGGACGGGGAGAATAAAGAATGTGCTTCTGGTGTGTTTTCCTGCAGCACAGTAGAGAAAATAAGCAATATTACGGAGTTAACTGAGAGCAGGGAAGAAGTTCTATTACCTACTGCCACTCAGTTCAGGCTAAGCAACTCTATTCATGATCTTTTTTGTTACCAGTGGAGATCTTCCCTTATTACTCTAAAGATAGCAAAATTGCCTGTAAAAGAAAATTGAGGACAGAATACAGATAATGATTAAAAAGTAAAGCCTTAATGTGAAAATTGAGTTGCTTTTAATACTTCTAGTTTCTCCATCTTCATTATATCTTGTTAGCTTTTGCTGTTGTATGTTGGGATTTGCTCAGATAGGACAAGGATGTGCAGGATAGTAAATGTTAACGTAGTAATATTAGAGGATGAGACATTGCTTATAGTAAATTCTGCTTCTTTTCTGCTTCTCCCACACATTTCATCTTAATTGGCCTCTTCTGAGTAGCTGCTGTGCTGCATCTGGAACAAGTCTTTATGCTATCATACCATTGGTTTCTTCTCCTTTCATCTCTTTTCATTTTTCAATTACTCATCAGTTATTATTAAGTAATGTCCTTTACCTTAATGGCTTTCTGAGACAAACTAATTCGTTCCTGCATTTTTAAGTTGCTTTGCCACTGTCTACTCCTTGCTCTAAGGGTACTAACTACCACCAGAAGGGACTTTTATTTCACTTGGTACTTGACATGATCCCCCAAAACTGCATGTTGAAGCTTGCAAAAAGCACTATACCCAAACCCTGAGATGTCCAAAGGCAGCATCTGCAACAGTGCCTTCAGAAACTCCACCTTCTTAAAAGTAGCATGTTTTTCTTCTGAACTTACTTAAAGCAGTAGTCAAACTCTGAATGGAAATAATTTTCATTCCAGCAAACCAGAGGACAAAAATATCCATTTTAAATAAATGGTAATGCAGTTACTAATTAAAACATCTAGACAAAGTAGATGTAATACTAGTTTGTGTGTCAGACATCACTGAAAAAAAATATCTCTGTAAGAGTCTTCTCAGGTTGGGTAAGAGTTAATTCAGCTTCACTTTAAGGATGCATTTTTTTATGGCTCACACCTAACTTTGGACATCTACATGCTCCAGTTCCAAGGAAGGGACTGCTGCATTCAAATGTCTGTTCACAGCAGCCTGTGAGTTCTGCTTCTCATCCTACTAATTAATTAATCTTTCAGATATTTATTGTTCTAATACGTCTGGTTGTTCTCTGTTGTTCATGGTAACACAGATGAAACAGCATTCAGGTTGTCTGAAATAAGAATGCATAAAGATTCGATATGCTAATTTACACAAGGTTTTCCCTCTAGGGAGTCAGCTGAATTTTGCATTCCCTGACTTCTCCCTTCCAAGGCAAGAAAACTCACAGTATTGCAGGTTTTCCTGGCTTCAGTTTTGTACCAAAGAGGTATTAGGCAACATCTGCAGTTATCCTAACATGAGGTACATTGCTGCTTTCCTATAGGGATATATAACATTAATAACACAGATAGGTCCTTCCCCATTGGTCATATTTACAGAATGAAGTATCTCCACGTCTTTCATACACTTCCTGCTCTGCGTTATATTTAGTTGTCATTTTTAAAAATAGGTTTAATAACTTACCTTCATATGGCAGTATGTTTTCAGATAGGAGTAGAGAAGCAATTCGGGACTTTTTTCAGTATCATGTAAGGAGTCTCATTCCCAGAAGTGAAGAAGGCATATGTGTCTTCTTTCATATGTGCAGACTGGCAAATCTGCAAATTAAAAAAAAAGCCACTATTGCCTTTATTTAGCATATGAATTATCTAGTGTGGGGAGAGAGGAATGTTTAACAGTAACAACAAAAAAGATCAAAATATGTAATTAATAGTTGTAAACATTGTTTGGGTACAAAATTGCACATAGTGTTCTAAGGTGGTATTCAAAACCAAGATGTTACAGCTTCCAGGTATGTCCCTTGTTTCTGCTGCAGTTTGCAACAGAGGGAATGGAGGCAGCAAACCAGGTAATGAGAGTCACAGAATCACAGAACGGTAGGGGTTGGAAAGGACCTCCGGAGAACCTCTAGTCCACCTCCCTTGCCAGAGCAGATTCACTTACAGCAGGTTGCACAGGAGAGCATCCAAACAGGTTTTGAATGTCTCCAGAGATGGGGACTCCACAACCTCTATGGGCAGCCTGTTCTAGTGCTCTGCCACCCTCAAAGTAAAGAATTCCCTCCTCATGTTTAGATGGAGCTTCCCATGTTCAAGTTTGTGCCAGTCACTGGGCACCACTGAAAAAAGACTGACCCCATCCTGCTAACACCCACCCTTTAAGCATTTATAAGCATTAATATGATTCCCCCCTTAGTCTTCTCTTGCACTAGTGCCCTAAACAACTTTAGTCCCTAAAGGTCATATTCTAGCCTAGACATAGGCTTAAGTAGTTGCAGAACTGTACATAAAACTAAAATCACCACAATATACATTAAAACTCACCCCCAGTATGATTCATCTTCCCTTTGATCATATGCACAAAACATATGCCCTACCACACACCTGACCCCTGGTACGACTTCCCAACTGTCCTCCTCTCCTCCCCCCCCCCATCCAGTTTTCTGCATGGCCCAAGTCTGTGCACTTGGCAGGACCTGGTGGTAACATTAATTATAGAAGAAAAGAGCTATGCCTTGAAAATATACCTAGTTCAATGTTCAAGGGAGGATCAACTGTATTTACCTCACTCCTCACCGGTATCTAACCTGTTAAAGACTTTTGTTGATAGATTTTTCCGCTGCCCTTCCCAATACCTAACTACTAATGAATAACTTGATCTTTTTCTTCCTATGAGAATAAATATGTTTATCTGGTCTGTTGTTATCTTAATCCTCTCTACAATAGCCTTTATGAACCTCTAGACTGCTATATCCAATGCAAGCACTCCAATCCAAAGCAGGCTGTAGGTGTTGCCTACACAACAAAGTCACACTTAGAACTATGCTCTACCACTATAATATGTACTAAATGGATTAAAGACTGTGTTTTAAGAGAGATTAGAAAGTAATTCAAATGAAAAATTGTCAGATGAGAGACTTTTTAACTGGGCCCCAAATGAGTCTGTTCTTGACCCAGAGCTACTCTATTATCTCTATTATTTGGAATTAAATGAAGCACTGCTCATGAAACTCGCAGGTCACTTCAAAACAGTCAAAGGCCAAAGGCCACCTGAGCTGGTGGCCACTGAGGCATTTCAATCACAAAGTCAGCAAGTGCCCCTTGAACAACATGTGTTTTAATCCACATCCACGGCAAATATCTGTGCACCAAAGACGAGGCTGCTGGCTGTGCACAGGAACAAAAATGCAAAGCATGCTTTTGGGCTGGGAGTAAGGGAGGAAAATACTGTGTTTTCAAAAGCATTGAACCAGATGAGGGCTGAGGAGGTCATGAGGGATAAGTAAATGAATGTGTGCTGCCAATGCAATGTGGCCGCCGTAACAGCAAATGCAAACATTAGGTGTCTAAACAAAAATACTGAAGAGTAGTATGTGCTAGCATGTGACTATGACCATTACACAGCACAGTAACATGACTATTCTGGAACCACGATGAATGATAAGAGGTGTAACAAACTGGAAAGGCTCATTAAGAACCCAGAAGAATGAGTCAGTGGAAAAATCTGCTCTGTACAAAGGTGATATGTAATTATCTACACAGCAAAAACATAGCAGAAAGGCACCGTAATCTGTACATAGCAAGATCCACTTGCTGAAGAAGGAAAATGTTGCTTAAAAATAAGGGCAATTTCCATGTGTTTCCTTTCTATAGGATTCTTTATTTTTTGAAGAGATAAAGCCCTGAAACCCTCTATATTTCAGTATACTGAGCAGTGACCAGTGTGAGCCGAATTTATTTCCTCGTGCCAGCCTCCCCCTCGCCAGTGCTGGTCTCCCAGCAGGACACGCTTCCCACCGAGGAGCACCACCAGGCACTCCCACAGGCACTGTCATCCCTCTCCAAGGAGTGCACAGCGTGAAGAAAATAGCTTAAAACTGGGAGTCCTGCCTGCGCAGCACAATCAAACCAGAAGCCTTAGCCTTCCAGCTTCCACAAGAAACTAACGGTTGAGATAGGACTGAGATTGCTTTGGAGTTTATTGCCCTTTTTTTCTGAATAGATATAGCTAGATAAACCATAGAATCATAGAATGTTAGGGGTTGTAAGGGACCTCTGGAGATCATCGAGTCCAACCCCCAAAACGAACGAAAAAAGAAATTTATGGAGCAAGTAGGGAGGCAGAGGTTGGAATCAACAGTGAGAAAAATTTCAGTAAGGCTGTGGTAAGTTTTCTGTCAGTTAAGGTCTTTAAATGGCAGCTTATTACATGGCAGAACTCATCCTGCAGAGCAAATGCTGCCAAGCACGGGTCGCTGCATGGGGTCCCCGCTGCTGCGCCTCAGGGTCAGGCCGGGTGATGGTGTCGGGCCTGGCTTTCCCACCTCTGGACCCCAGCCTAGCTTGGGCCAGAAGCTGGAGGCAGCACCCCAAGATCTCAAGAAAGATGGGGACAACCTTTATAGCAGGTTGACAGGACAAGGGGTGATGGTTTTAAACTAAAAGAGGCAAGATTTAGACTAGATAGAAGGAAGAAATGTTTACACTGAGGGTGGTGAGGCCCTGGCCCAGGTTGCCCAGAGAGGTGGTCGATGCCCCATCTCTGGAAATGTTCAAGGTCAGGTTGGACGGGACTCTAAGCAACCTGCTCTAGCTGAAGATGTCCCTGCTCGGTGCAGGGGGGTTGGCCTCGATGACCTTTAAAGGTCCCTCCAACCCAAACCCGTCTATGGCTCTATGACCCTTCGCTGGGGCTCTGGCCTCGCACCCCAAGCACAGATGCCCCCTCCCCCGGGGCTGCCTGCTCGCCTCCGGCGGTGCGGGAGCTCCGC
>VZZY01007820.1:0-21711 GCA_013400335.1 Eurystomus gularis | reverse complement strand
GTGCTGCCGGGCGGGGGAGCGCCCGTTCCCGCCGCCCTGTGAGCGCCGCAGCCCGGGCAGCGAGCGGGCGCGGGGAGGAGCAGGCGAGGTTCCTGGTGCGCCAAGCGGGTTTATTTCTGTTTTTTTCCCCTCTCTGAGGGTGATGGGGTTTGGCTGTTTAATTTATTTTTTTTTCCTGTTAAAAATAGCGTTTTGCGTCCGTTTCGCCCGGCTCCCCTGCGAGGCCGTGAGCCCCCCCGAGCCGGGCGCTGTCAGGGAGCCGGGCTGGGCCCCGGCCCGGGCGGGAGCCGCTCCAGCCTGACAGTGGAAGCTGCTCTGCCCGGGAGCCGGAGAGTTTGGCCGGTGAGCTCCGCTGCCTGTCTGCGGGGCGGGGGCAGGCGGCAGTCGGGGCAGAGCTGCCGGCCTTTGCTGTCCGGCTGCTCTGCGAGGGGAAGAGGTCCCGGTGTCCGTGCCCAGACACGAGGGGAGGCCGCTCGGTCGTGTTAAGAGCCCCCCGTTTGTTGTGGTCTTGTTTCTTGTTGCTGTAAGAACCTGGAGTTCGGAGAAATTGAGCTAGTTTCTGCAGCTGAAGTTTGTAAACTGGTTTTGGCTATAAATAGACTGGCTTTCCTCGGTCTCGACTTCACAGGGTGGAGTGTAGTAATTCAGAAAATAAGATGAGGCTGAGATGCGTGATTCGTCTCGCTAAGCACCGAGATACTGTTCTGCTATATGTTGGATAGTTTTAGTAGCAGCTGACACTTTGACATCTGTCACAGCAGAACTAGAAGGTAGATGGTGCTTTAGTACCTGTGATCTTTAACCTAGCTCATAGTGGTTCTCCTCAACATCAGCTGGAAATTCCTTATCTAAACCACTGGGCTGAGGCGTTATAAGCTGCTTGCCCTTGCGTTCAGGCTGCCCTCTCGCATGTATCTCTTTGGGGAACCTGATGTTATTTAAAGTTGGTTTTGTTCATGCTTGCCTATGGTGGCAGCAGCTCCCAGGCTGGTATGTACACAGGAAAACAAGTGAAGTGCATGAAGCAATCTGGCTCAGCTGCGGGGCGAGTAACATCAGTGGTACCTAAAATGGGGCTTGCTTTCAAGAGTTTTAAATTGTTCCTCTGAAATTTGGTTGAAATTCAAACCGTAGCTGTAAAAACGTCTGTACCCACAGATGTGCCGGTGATGTTTAGAAATAATGAGCATTAGGAACTAGTTGGATAAATAGCTAGCTGGGCTTCATTCTTCTACTAAACTTAGTTTTTAGTTAGTTTTTGTTTCCTTGTTTCCACTTTACCTTCCCTGTTTGGTTTGTATTTTTTTATGCTGACTAAGCTGGGAGAGGCAGCTATGCCACGGTACCTCTGGATATTTAGAGAAACCTTAGTTCAGGCTCTAGGCTCTATATGGTGTTAAGAGAATCCCATGCATCCCCAGAAACATAGATTTAGGCTGCTCCGTGCTCTCTGTTATGTGGAAATTTTGGTCAGATTAGCCTCCTAACTCAGATGCCTGAATTAGATCGAGTGAACTCCTTTTAATTGCTCTCCTGAAGGAACTGCATTTATTTTTTTCTCCTCCATACAAGATCTGGGATATGGAATTTGTCCCTGACTGAGTTGTTAGCTGCTGCTGTAATAGGAACAATGAGTATCTTCCTGTAGCACTAACAATACTATGGTACCTACAGCTTGTTTGTGCTAATCACCATACAGAGTTGTCTGCTGTAGGTGGTGTTCTGCTGTCAGAGCTTTATGTGCTGCTTATTTTTTTCACCCTTCTTCTTGTGCACAGAATGAGATAGGTCAAGGCAGAAGTGACCCGTGGATGATTTTGAACCGTGTTGTTGAGAAGGCTTTATTTACTGAGATTCAGGTATTACAGTGATTGGAACTGCAGCAGTTTTTACTGTAGGTTTTTTTACAGCTATTTCTAGTCTTTAATATTGAAAAGTGAATTAATTTCATGCCGTAGCAAAGTAGCAGCTGTGAAAAATGAAGTTGAATTGTGTAGGTGATAGTAGTTCTTCATGGAGCTAGTCCTCTGGAGCTGATGAGGAAAATGGGACAGCATTTGAAAAGGGAAAGGTATGCGCTGCACTTGGGGCATTATAAAAAGCATCATACCCCTTGAGAACAGGTGTCTGTCAGGAGAAGACCTTGTGATTAGTTCCTGAAGATCAGTATAGTCCAGATCACTAATTCCTGTTGCAAATTGAGACAGAGGTCGCAGATCTGAGAGAGAACACGTTAATTAACAGTTTGCAAGTAAAGTCTCTGCTCTTCACATAATCACAGAATTGCGGGGGTTGGAAGGGACCTGTGGAGATCATCTAGTCCAACCCCCCTACCAAAGCAGGTTCACCTAGAGGGGGTTGCACAGGATCGCATCCAGGTGGGTTTTGAAAGTCTCCAGAGGAGCCTCCACCACCTCTCTGGACAGCCTGTTCCAGGGCTCCGTCACCCTCACAGGATGGATTTAGTTTGATCAGCAAAAAAGATTTAGTTTGATCAGCATGTAAAATTGGTGAAAACTGCACTTCATGAGACCTACTTCTGAAGTCCAGAGCTGTTCTCTCTGCCTTTTTAAAACTGGTTTGGAAGTTGGACATCTTCACTTTTAATGTTCATTTCTGGCCTATTTTCACTTGAAAGGAAATATCTCTAATATCTCAGTTTTTAAAATAGCTTTTAACTGCTTCCATTTGCTTTTATTTACCTAAAATGAGGACATAGAATAATTATAATTTGAAGGGACTTCTGGAGATCATCTGGTCCAACCCACACTAAAAGCATGGCCAACTTAGATTGCTCAAAGCCCTGTCTGGTTGTGTTTGGACTAGCTCCAAGGGTAGAGATCCCACAAACTTACTGGGCAGCCCTGTCTACTTTGGTATCCATACTTTCTTGGAGCACAACTCATCCCATTGCCCAGATTATCAGTGAAGACGTTAAACAATGCAACCCCTGGGGCTCATCATTAGTTCCAGCCAGATGGATTTTGGACTACTGACCGCAGCCTTTGAGTGCAGTAGTCAAGCTGGTTTTCTACCCATTTTACAGCCAACCTATTCAAACTATATTTCATCAGTTTGACTGTGAAGAAACTGCGGGAGACCTTGTTGAAAGCCTTTGTGAAGTCAAAACAAGCTGCTTTGCCCTCATCCACAGAGCCAGGTCATCTCAACACAGAAATGAGAGGTGTCAGGTGGGGTTTGTCCTGGATAGACGCATGCTGGCGGTTTCCTATCAGCTTTTTGTTCTTCAAGCATCTGTGGGTGGCTCCTGGGAGGATCTGCTCTGTTAATCTTTCCAGGGACGGAAGTCAGACTTAGCAGACTTTTGTGTTGTTGAACTGTCCCTCTTGCCCTTCCAGCAAATGGGTGTGATGTTTGTGTTCTTCCAGCCATCAGGATCTTTGACCAGTCACCAAGACTTTCCAAAAAACACAGAGGTTGGTCTTGCAATGACATCAGCCAGTGTTCTTGGCAGCCCTAGTGCTGGGATTTGTTACATATATATGCATGCAACTGCTGTACTTCCTTGTTTTTAACTGACTTCCGAAAGCTACTTTCACTTCAGTGTAATGCTGCATCTCTCAGCAGGGTATATTAGATGATGGATCCTGCCATGCTTTTAAGTTTTGGGGGGAACCTTGATGTAAATGTAGTCCTTTTGTGAGAATTGTGAGAGCAGTAGGCTGTTGACTTTGTGAATTTGCGGTGTTGCTTTTGGATTGCAGGGCTCATTTCACGTGGCTGAATGGTGTGGGAAAGTCCGTGACCTTTCTTTACCTTTTTCATCTTAGGTGATGATTGGCGATTTTAAAGATAACAAAGATAATTAGAGGATTCCCTTTTTTTATGACTGACTCTAACCTATTTCAAGCAGTATCACTTGTCAGTAAAACACTTAACACAGTGTACTTTGAGGTTCAGAGGCTGACCCTCGGTATGGGGTGAGGGGTTTTTTAGCTTTAAAAAAACATCATCACCTTTTAACTTTGCCTTTTAAAGTTGCATTTTCCTTGTCCATCCTGGTTGGTGATGATGTAACAGGCTATTCTGGGGGGAAGCACTCTTGTTAGAGTGTCTGCTCAGGTATTTGGAAGTGCTAAGCAGCTGTTTTAAGCGATCCCCAAATTTTCAAATGCTTAGTTGCAGATGTTACAGGTGCCTGAATTACCTCTGGAAGTCTGTTTTTGAATCCTGGTCAGTGTGGAACTGGGAGGCTTATCTCTGCGTGTAAGTTCAAGTTCCTTCCAGTGATGGAGCAATGTAAGCTGAAATCTTAAGCCGTCTGTGAGCAGTGGCCCTTTTCTGTGAAGGCTTCAGTGAAGCCTTTTCTGTGGCGTTGGCCATCTGAGTCTAATCAGATGTAAGCTTCTGTTGAAGTTTTTCTCGTGGTCGATATGTTTAGAACATACTTCAGCTATGTGGATTCTCTGGTGTATAATATTGGTATTCAAACACAAGTGGTCTTTTTCATTAGGAGAACAGGCTGCCCAGGGAAGTAGTGGAGTCCCCATCCCTGGAGGTGTTCAAGAAACGGGTAGACGTGGCCTTTCAGGACATGGTCTAGTGGTCATGGTAGTGTTGAGCTGACAGTTGGACTTGATGATCTTCAAGTTCTTTTCCAGCCTTAATGATTCTATGATTAGTGAGGGCACTAAATTTGGTGTTGTCTTCTCTGGTTGCCTATTTTCATGAATCTGGTAGACAGTTAAGATCCTTGCAAAGTTAGGTTTGGTTCACGTTGGATGACGGGGTTCATCGAAGTATGTATTAACTACTCATGTCTCATGCCCTTAGAAAGCCAAGCTAAGAATTTAAGCGTGCTACTTAACTTGGTTACTAGCATGTTACTCCTTTCATTGATGAACTTGTCTATCAGGATTATTTTTTTTCTTCTATTCTCAGATTTATCTAAGGATAAGCCTTTCTCTAGAAAGCAATATCGGTGGTTTTATTTCATGAGGTGTGTTTGATTCTTCTTGCATCCACGCATACTTGTTTTATTGCCTGTTGCAAGACTGTACAGAGACTGTAGTAACTTGTTTTTCTGGTACTCTTGTGCCATTAGCACCAAATGCTCAGAAGGTGAGCATTAGGTCACATAAAAATAATGAAGTAAAAGCAGAGCTGATGAAATTTAATTTTTCTTCAAATTCAGAATGTAAGATTTTGCCAGCATAGGAACGCAGCCTGACGAGGTTGATTACTTGTCTCCTAGAGTTAAAGTAAAGAAGAGAAGGCTGAGGGGCGATCTTATCAATGCTTACAGATACTTAAAAGGGTGGGCATCAGGAAGACGGGGCCAGTCTTTTTTCAGTGGTGCCCAGTAACAGGACAAGAGCTAACAGGCACAAGCTTGAACATGGGAAGTTCCATCTAAACATGAGGAGGGAATTCTTTACTTTGAGGGTGGCAGAGCACTAGAACAAGCTGCCCGGAGAGGTTGTGGAGTCTCTGTCTCTGGAGACATTCAAAACCTGCCTGAACACATTGCTTTGCAGCCTGCTCTAGGTGAACAGTGCTCTGGCAGGGGGGCTGGATTAGATGATCTCCAGACGTCCTTTCCAGCCCCTACCATTCTGTGATTCTGTGATGGATTGAGCAGTAATACAGAGTGTTGTGTAACTCTTATTTTCAGAGCACCCCATGAAATTCAAATAATGTAACATGATGACAGTAGCGATACAACACACTGGAATTACCTAATAGAGGACAATTACCTGAGAGCTATTTTTAAACATCTTTGCAGTTACAGATAGTTGAAAAAACATTGTTGATCCAGATAAGTCACAGCTTCTTTGGAATAGCTATTCTGAGAGCAGCCAGTTTGACTTGAGACATTTTCGTATGGAATATTGTTGCTTCAGCTTCAGAAGTAGTAGATAATAATTCTGAGCTGGCTTTTCTAGTGAAAATTTTCAAGGCTGTTGCTAGTGGAGCTTGTGAAATGCTGTGGCATCAGTCGTGAGTGGTCTCTGCAGTTAGTGATTCAACAGCATACACATGAAGTAAGGGAAGAGCAGGAAATGGGAGTTACTGTGGTTTCTAAAATTACTACAGTTGGAATGCAAAAAAATGACCTATTATGGCCATACTAATAAATGTATTAAAACTCAGAGCTGATTTAAATAATATTTTTTGTCTTAGCTTTCAAAGGTCTAGAATTTTATTAATGAGAATGTAAAACTTGCTGTTTCCACTACGCTCTCAATATAGTCATAGTAGTTTCCTAAGGCAGAACAAGTGTCTTTCTAATGGAGATACAGTTTTGCTCATGGGGACTTTCCATGATGTAGAGATGTGTCTAACCCACGTGATAACTGATTCCCAAAGTTGACAAAATTAATTTGTAGTGGTCAAAACAGTATCATGCTGTAGAGCTCAGTGTTAAAGGTTAAGAGACCACATTTGAACTGGATGCTTTGAAGGACTGTTCTTGGCGATGTAACGTGGATGGGACTTGTGGGTGAGAGCAGGATTAGAAGCAGGAGGCTTCAGCTGAGGCAGGTAAGAGGTGCTGTGCTCACACTACTTGGGTCCTGGGTCTGGCGTGGGACCAGCGTGCCTCCTGGGGCTTTTGTACTGGGCAGGATCTCTTGGACCTCCATTACACCCATGCTCATCTATCTCATTTTGGGAAATGCAATTTCACCCATCTGTTGCCCATCCAAAGTAATGCTACCTCGTTAATTTTTCTTGTTTTGACAGCCTTAGGCTCACACTTGTTTTTTTCTCGGGTGAGGCTTCCCTGAGTTTTGTTTCAGCAAAGATAAACTCTGTTTCTTTGCCTTAAAGGCCTCCTGTGGCCTATCTCCTCTCTGCTTGTCATCTCATTCAGTTTTGAGAAGTTAAGCCTGCGATGGTTTTGTGCACCTGCCCGGCTTGAAAACAGATACCTAAAATGTAAATCCAAGTCTCACTGAATGTTTTGCTTTCATTGGTTTTACAGATAGTGAAAGATTGTTCTCTGCTGAGCATAGAAGCCCACGTATTCTATATCTTCTGTTTTAGGCTTAGCTAGAGCAGTCCATTAGATATTTTGTATGTTTTTCACTGTTATCTGGGACTGAAAGCTCAGCAAGAAGTTAAGTAGCAGCTCAGTCATAAGGAGAAGAAAATGTAGGAATTATTCGGTTAGATGTTTTTGCTCTGTTAGGAGGCAGATTTCTCTTGTGCTTCAGATGGAAGGGCAGGAGTGGGCTCAGAAATTTCCTGTAAGATGGCAAGATTTTAAATGGATAAGCTCCTAAGTAATATGCTCTGAATGTTTCCAGTCATGTTAAAAGTAAGAAAATAACAAAAAGAAGTGAAAACGAATCAAATATTTACATTTTGCTTAAGTCCACATAGGCATAAATTAGGAGTCGCACTGTGGAAGTGGAGAACTGCAGGTTTCAGGGTGCGTGGACCTCACCAAACAATGCTTGTACAAGGCACGCGAACAACTAGATGTGAGAATTGATGTGTCTCAAAGCAGGATCTAGAAGAAACAGCATATGGAGTGGGGAGTCGTGCCAATCAGAAAGTAGGAAGCAAAGAAGACGAGTCTATTTTAAGTTACCGCCTGTTTGGAGCAAGTGTATCTCACCCAGCTCTCGGGAAAGGTTATGGTATGCAGCCTGGAGTTCCTTCTCAAAGGTAGATGCTCAGAGCCCTTAAAAAAAATCTTATTAATCTACCCTCTGCTTTTTTTTTCTTTTGTTTTTTAAGCAAGGCAAGCAGAGGCAGTGATGTCTGTCAGTGTCTCAGATGAGATTAGTGAATGTGTTCTTCCAGGGTGTGACAGAGCTGGGTTCAATTCCCGTTTTTCCTGAGGAAGTTCATGTATATGTCTCCTGGGAGAAGGGCCAGCGATTTAAATAGTGAGCTTCCTGGAGTGGGATTTTCATTCCATTTTTCGGATTTCTTCTTCTTTGCAAAGAAGTATCAAAGCTGGAGGGGCATGGACAGACAGGACCTGCAGCTCGCTGGCGTGATGGTAGAGAATTTCACATAGGAGGTTGAAGTCCTGAGTTGGCGTTACTATTCCAAACACTGTGTATGCGTTTCCGTAAATGACTGTGCAATAAAATGCAGGAAAGCCTTCTAGGGGGAAGAGAAGACTGGTTTCAATCTCCAGAGACAGAGGAGAGAGTTGGACTGGGTCTTGATATTTTGAATGGGTGCTTTCACAGCTGAGCAGCTGTGTAAGAAATGGAGTAAACCCATCAATACTGACCACACAATTACGTTTTTTAAACAGAAACAGAGATTCTTGTATTTTGCGTGGCATCCATTTTGCATGGTCGATATGTTCAGAAAGCCTGTTAGTTGGGCAAGGTGGGCAGAAGGATATTTGTCAGAAAAAAAGTTTTTGCTTTCTCCCTTAATCACTGTTTGGAAGAAAGTTGATCTAAAACAGTAAGCAAGGAAGGGACTTTGTGCCATAGGGTTAAGAGATAAAATACTTCACACTTTTTTCTTTTTCTCTTAAAATTTCAAAATGTTACCTAAGGCTTGTGGTATCCTTACCCAGAGCAGCAGAGGGGAGCAGGAGAAGCTAGCGATCTGCTAGCTACACGGGATCGACAGCTTCGTTTTGTTACTCATGTCATTCATTTGTTATCAGCGTGGGTGGACTTTGTGAAGCTGGCCACAGGCCATTTTGCAAAGGCCATGTCACTGTGTGAAACTCCGCTGCATAAAGGAGATAAATTCTGGGCCTGCTAAAATGTTGTGTTGTTTTCTTTTCTTTTTTGTTTTGAATCAGTAAACTTTTCTACTGATATTTGTTGAGCAAAGAGAATTCTAGACTGCCGTGGTTTATGATGCCTTACTAATACTTATTATTATCTGATTTTTGAGAGGATAATCCAAAAAAAGCACAGGATAACTATATGGGCTATTACACTGTCACTGTTTGCTTTGCAAATACTCCTGAGTAGTCTTGTGTTGTCTGGACCTACAGGTGTTACAAAGGGTAAATTGGGCTGATAGTACTGCAATCTGTGTCCTTGCTAGTTGGTTCTTAAAGCAAAAATCTGCAATAAATCTTCTTTCTGTCCTTGAGAAAAGCAAAAAAGTTGTAGTGTGTCCACACATGCTCTTTCTATGGTGTTTGCTTGCTTCCAGTTAAAACTAGTGGACAGAGCCTGATGCACCAGACCTTCATTCCTACTAAAACCATGTGGTTGTGGTTTTTCTGAGGAATATTTGAGGAAAAAAAGAAATCATACAAGTATATTAACAAAGATTGCGGTAAGGCTCTTCTTCATAAAATGGCAGTGTGCCTATGATGGAAAAGAAGCTTTTTGTTTTCCTTTCCTCCTGCAGTCTGCACAGCTCCAATGTTTTCTAATGCTTCTGGCACGGCTGTGAGGTATCCCCTGCTTCTTGCAGTCTCTTCTTTTTTCTTTTTTTTTTCTCGACTGGTATCAACTATAATGAACACTGAGAGAGGCAGCAGAAGGTGCAGTTTGCCAGATTGGTTTGTGGAATCAATTAGTGCTTGAAACATTGCGACTAGTCAGATGGTTTGTTTACAAGAACTTGCCCTTCTGCTCTTCAAACATAACATCCAAGTTTTCCTGTTTTCACCCTCAATGGCAGAAGGGCTTAATGTCATCTGCAGCATTCATGAGGGTGTTTGATCCTGTTTCGATACACTGTGGGTTTTGTGCGGTGGGTGCCACAGTTCTTATGACTGATAATTGAGTTCACCAAGCACCTCTCCTAGAACTTTTTGCAGAAACAATTTTCTGTGAGATATTGTGGTTGTGATGGCCATATTTTTGTCTATCACCTTTTTGGGATACTGGTTATAGTCTTTTCTGGAGGTTTTTTTCATCAGTAAACCTTTTTGTATGGCATTGGGTTTCTCTATGGTATTGTGTAATAATCTTTGGAATTTGCAGCTTTCGCCTCATTTAATGATTGAAAGTCATCAGAGTTGTTCTAAAATGTTTTTGGCCTAAAGCAAGAATACTTTGTTGGGATTTCCCTTGGTAAATAAATGGTGCCCACCCACGTCCTAAAGATGCAAGGTGCTTTTACAGATGGTGTCTTTATTTGGAATTTGTGAAAATAAGCTGCTTTTAACTTTGATATATGCATAATATCCAAGTCTTTGGGTAGTGCTGTTGAAATGTACGTCTGTTTGCATAGTAGACATAATACTTGTTGAGGGCAAGCTCCATTCTTTGGGAAGGATTGTTTCCACAGACCTTTGAAAAAATGTGTGTAGAATTTGCTTTTACTGGGCTGTTTCCTCCTTCTCTAAAACATTGAATGAGGGGAAATGACATTGCAGTGATACTTTGATTTTTCTTTTTTTTTTTACCTCTCGGTATGACTTCAGAACCTGTCACCAGAGAAGCATGTGTGCTTGGTGTAACCCTGGTGTCCAAATGAAACGGATCTGTGCGAGGGGACAGAAAGAGGTCTCAGTGCTGGTGCAATCCGAATTCCTGTAAAAATCCTGTTTATGATTCCTGGTTGATTCTATAAGGTCACAGTTTTCATTATTTTTTTATGAGGGTTAATGTAGGATGGTTTTGGTGCCCTTCAGATCTAATATTTTAAAATATGACAAGATCTGCCTATAGACGTAATAATTAGGTGGCAGAGCTAAATCATTATTTAATTGCATCACACTGGTGTAAGGTACTCCTAGTACAGATCTGTTGGGCAGTTCCTTCTTATTTTTGGACCTAAGGTTGTTATGTCTACATAGCAATGCCTGGTGCAGACCTATCAGGCTGGGTCAGCCCAGGCTGAGGAAACTTGGGGTATTTTCTGGTACGCTGAAAAAACCTGTCACTAATTTGGGCTGGGCTGGTCATTATTTTTGAGAGTGCTGCACTGGAACAGATTATGAAATGGTGTGGTATTAGAAACATCTGATCTTGTACTCCTTTTGAGAGGACAGATAGTGGTATGGTTGCTAACTTGCGGGTGCTGTGTTCACTATCTGACTACGGTTTCTAATTCTGCTTGACGTGAGTTAGGAAACTTCTGTTATCACAGAATCACAGAATGGTTTGGTTTGGAAGGGACCATTAAAGATCATCCAGTGCAACACCCATGCCATAGGCAGGAACATCTGGCTTTGAACATTTCCAATGATGGGACATCCACAGCTTCTCTGGGCAACTTGTTCCAGTGTCATGTCACCTTATTAGTAAAGAATTTGGTCTAAATCTACCCTCTTTGAATTAAAACTGTTGCCCTTGTTCTGTCACTCCAGGCCCAAGGAAAAAGTCTCTCTTCATCCTTCTTATAAGCTCCCTTCAAGTATTGCAACAAGGTTTCCCCAGAGCCTTCTATTCTCCAGGCTGAACAACCCCAACTCTCTCAGCTCCTCTTCATTGGAGAGGTGGTCCAGCTCTCTCTGATCCTTTTGATGGCCTCCTCTGGACCAACAGGTCCATATCTTTCCTGTGCTGAGGACTGTAGAGCTGGATGCAGTACTCCAGGCGGGATGTCACCAGAACAGAGTAGAGGGACATAATCATCTTCCCTAACCTGCTGGCCACAATTCTCTCAATGCAGCCCAGGATGGAGATCAGTTATCTTACAGATTAGTGGAAGTTGCCTGTACGCGTAGCTGGTGGTAACCGTGGGCTGGAGTTACCTCAGCTGATGAAGTGAACCAGGAATGCATGTGCTCCCTAGATGCAGAGCTTTCATAAATAGGAAGGACCCTCACCCAGCTAATGTGAGGGCTTTCAACTCAAAATTTTTCAGTTGAAATGGATTTTAAAATATGGTATAGTTGAGATTCTAGGGACAGCAGAATGAGGGAGAGGGGGTTTACACCTTTTCTGTGCATGAAGCTGCCTTCATTACTTCTCCCACTCACATGGTCAGTGGTTGGGAGTTTAGAAAGCTGAACCTACATGGCCCACTTCAGCAAAACCAAAGAAGGCGAAGTCTGACTTTCTCTATAGTTGTAAGTTGTATAGAGTATTTTAAAAATATATCTTAAGACTTGGGACTTTAAGAATTAATTTATTACCAGGCTTGTATTATCTGAAAATGGTCTAACTTGTATTATGAGGCCTCAGCTCCACTACTGTGTGCAGTTTTGGGCTCACAATGTAAGAAGAATATAAAAATATTAGAATTGTCCAAAGGAGGGCAATGAGGATGGTGAAAGGACTAGAAGGCAAGACTTATGAGGAGCGGCTGAGGATACTAGGTTTGTTCAGCTTAGAGGAGACGGAGGTGTGACCTCATTGCTGTCTACGGCTTCCTCATGTGGGGAAGCAGTGAGAGAGGTGCTGGTCTCTTCTCTCTGGCGATAGGATGCTAGGGAATGGCTTAAAGCTGCATCAGGCAAAGTTCAGATTGGATATTAGGAAAAAGTTATCCATGGAGAGGGTGTTGATACACTGGAACAGGCTTCCCCAGGGAAGTGGTCATGGCCCCAAGACGGTGTTCATGAAGTTTTGAACAATGCTCTTAGATGTATGGTTTAACTTTTAGATTGTACTGTGTGAAGTGTGAGAAGTTGGACTTGATGATCCTCATGGATCCATTCCAATTTGGGATAGAATCGTAGAATTATAGAATGTATTGGGTTGGAAGGGACCTCTAAGGGCCATCTAGTCCGATGCCCCTACAGTAAGCAGGGACATCTCCAACTAGGTCAAGTTGCTCTGAGCCCAGTAAAGCCTGACCTTGAATGACTCCAGGGATGGGGCCTCCACCACCTCTCTGGGCAACCTGTTCCAGTGATCCTTCACCCTCATAATAAGAACTTTTTCCTAATATCTAACCTAAATCTACCTTTTTCTAGCTTAAAACCATTACCCCTTGTCCTGTCACTGCAAACCCTTGAGAACAGATCTCCTGCGTTCTTATAGTCCCCTTTCAGGTACTGGAAGGTCACTATAAGGTCCACCCAGAGCCTTCTCTTCTCCAAATACTCTGTTTCTATGATTCTATTGTAATTACTCATTTTAAACCACCCTAAAAGTGATCTAAAAATAAGAAAATACATTGGTAAAAGGATGAAATGTGTAGCCTCTATCCAATTAGACTGTAAATCTACAACAAGTCACATGCAGGTGCAAATTTCTGTCAATGCAGGGCTCTACTGAGCTTTGCTCGGTCAATTCTGAGGATATTCTCCAGCATACTGCTTCTGTGTCATGGTTTCAGGTTCCCTTTTAGCCTTCCTTGACAGAACAGTGTTAGCAGAGAAACATGCTGTAAAAATGTTTAACAACATTGGAGGCATTTTTTGAGAAGGCTATATTAGATTTCGAGTGTCTCTTGGTAGGTTACTGGTAAGGCCTAGGAAGGGATGCTGGAAGTAACCTAAAAATAGTACAATTTGGCTTAGAATTCATGTCTTGGAATAGATCCATGCTTCCTTTTTTCATCTTTCTGCAGCTGATACCTAATGTGACCCTGAGAGATCATTTGGACTCGCCAATCATTCCATTTACATTTATTTTTACATAAAAAAATCCTGGAATGTCAAGTGTCTTAATGGCACTGGTCTGTAATGTGTCAGTTTTAATTTAAAAAAAAAAAAAATTGTTCATTCTTCACTGGACGCTTCCAGAAGCAACACAGAGCAAGGTATCTTCAGATAAAATACCATTCATTTGAGGGGGACAAGGTGCACATGTGAGAATGAATGAGTTGTGGCCTTATTACAATAGCATTATTTTAATCCTATAAATCCTAATTTATAGGATTTGTAATCCTAATTATTTACCAGTATCCATGTTATTTATAGGATATAGAAATAATAAATTATATGTAAAAATACCAATCTAATAATAATAATGATGTTAAATATACAGAGCAAGGATTGTTAACAACTGATCCCAGATAGTTTTATTGCATAAATGTGCAATAGGTATAAAAAGTACTCTCCTGGCCACACATGAAACCAGAGTACTTTCCAGTTGTATGATTTTTGTGATGTCTCGTGTGCTGGAGTTTCCTTGCAGGGGGAGGGAGTGTGGGGGATGTGATATTTTTGTACTTAGTATTAAAATCTGTGGTTACATTGAGAGGTACAGGGTATTTTGGTGGAGGGAGAAGGTTTGGTATCTGAAGAGGGAGTGACAGAGGGATCTGAGATGTGATTTTTAATTTGTTTTTTTTTTAATATTTCAGTTTAAAAGAAACATTTTATTTTATAGCTTCATCTGGACAATAATTTCTTTATATGGAGTGCAGGATAATGATATATAAGTTTCAGTATTTAACTAAAACTATTACCCAAAGCAGAAGTTTTCTGCTTTGTCTTAGTTTTACGTTTGTAAAGCGGTGCATAAGCTTGTCCTTCAGATAAATATTAGTAAATATTTTACAATTCTAAAGAAATACTAACAATTAATATAGGTGCTCTTGAAAGTATACCTACTAGAAAAACAAAATACGTCTTAGTACTCTGATGTTATTATAGAAGTACATTATATTGAGACCCCTTTAAATGCTGCTTTTGAGTCTGTGCAGTAGCTCGAGAGAAGGAATAACTTCAATGTATTGGTTATGGAAAACTGGCTGACTACAAATTTTTATTAGAACAAGTGGTTTTTTTGGAATACATCACGTAAAGACTGTTTTCTTTGTAAATAATGTGTGGAGAAGTGGAATGGATGAATTTGAATAATAATTGTTCTTGCACTTTTCTCAGCAGAAGCGTTCGGTTACGGGGCTGTGTATTGAACTTTTTTTATGATATCCATAAATATTTACCAGGGAGAGCTGGAAAAGCTCTGCTGGGACCTGGAGTCTGTCCTCCTGCCAGGAGAGGGCTGCTCTCCACGCCATATGTTCTGACATGTTGTCAACTGTTTGTGTACATTATGCAGCAGTTGCTAAACAGTTGGTACTGTTTGCCTTTAAGAATGTGCCACTAGGCTCAGGACTGCACTGCATACCCTATAAAAAAATAGAAAAGGAAAAAAAAAATTCCCCCACCCCCTCCCAAATGTAAATTCAGCTTGTTCAGCAGCAGCCTGAAGCCTGACATTGTTTGCTATCGGAAGTGTGAGCTAAAGGGGACAGACATTCCCCCTGCTCAGCGGGAGCGCGCAGCGACGTTTTGCCCTTGTTGCATTATTAATGGCACAATGTTTTTATGTTGCAGATGGCTAAGAGCTAGCAAGGCATATTCCAGACCATGATGGCTCAGTTTCCCACAGCCATGAACGGTGAGTAGCTCGGGTCGGTTTGTTTAGGTAGGGGTGGGAGCATTTCTCCGTATTATTTTATTATGTATTTATTTTACATGCTGGGTTTAGTACCTGCAGCCGCGTTACGGTCAGTTTGCTGCAGATTGCTTCCTGTAGCCTAACTTGAACTGTAAGACTGGGAGAAATTCCGTAGGAGCGTTACTGCAGCGTAATTTGGAGCACAGATACGCCTGGAGCATCTCATCATCTCCCATCATTTAAAGGGCTGAGGAATGTGTGACTTGTAGTGTGAATACTGTCTGACTTCAAGTGAGGAATATGCTAAGTAATAGTTGATTAAACTTGCATACCTTTTCTGTTACATAATTCAGCATGAAACTGGTTTCGTTATAATATATTATGCTATTTAGATTAAAACATTTGAATGTGTTAAGCAATTTGTTACATTGAAAGTAATCTGTTTTTCTCAGAAAAAAATATTTCTGAAAGAAAATGTTAATAATTTTCTTCTGGATTCTGTGCTTCATCTACTCTAGAAACTTTTGGATTTGTTTCTTGGTGATTTTCTTTCAAAGACAGCTGAGAGCTGAAACCTCAAAATTGTTTGTGCGTGTGTGTGTTGGAGCTCTTCATTTCTAGAGCAAGCTTATTTGTGAAGGCACAATTTGCAGATATCTGCTGAGAAATGTTTACATGTTGTTTACAGAGCTGGCCGAAATGGAAGTACAAGTACAGGAACAACGCTTTGCACTTCACATATTCCAGATAAGGGAGTATTTCTCCCCATAAAAACAGGGAAATAGGTGTAAGAAAAGGTGTTTCTTATTTATCTGTGAAGGTTACTGCAGGACTGGGAGGTCTTTATTTAACTAGTTCATAAAATCATCACTGCTGAGACAAATTGGGTGAGTGAGGGGGAAGTTGTTTTTTGCAGGAGAAGAACGTTCGGATTTCAAATTAAACCTCTGTTCTACCCATCTTTCACGTGTGCATAAAATGTTTTGTGAAAAAAATAATTGGTCTGATAAACACTTTTTTTAATACAGTCAGCTGCAGTTTATTCCAGACTTTGTTTCACAGACCTAACAACAACAGTGAAGTAGGAATCAATATATTGTATAAAATAGTGAAAAACCTAAATACTGGATTGTTTTTCTAGTTTATTGGATGTGATGAAAAAACTTTTTTTTTTTTGCCACATGCTTTTTGCTCCTCAATTGAAAATAAACAAACAGAAGCTCTGTGCAGGGAGGATACAGATTTGTGGTTTTGGCTGTCTCCATGTCTGATTTATGCATAAGGTATTTGGTGTCTTTTTGATTTGGCTTTTTACTCCTTGGTTCTCTTGGAGGATTGCACGTGTATTGACAGCGCTGAGCATGTACCTGACTTGATCTCAGAAGTCTTAGTTTGGGAGAGCGATCCTTTCCAGGATCTGAAATCCCTTGGGCAGCACTGCCCGACACGCTCAAAGGGAGCGGTGCCACAAGATGCAGCCTTTCCCCTCACAGAATTATACTACATGGGAAACACAGTGAGAGAACATGAGAATAAGGGAGATACCAGGCAATAGTTAAACTACTGCTCCTTACGGAATATTTTAATGATTGTGTGTAGTTTTGCAGTCATATTTCTTATCAGTATGGATTAAATTCCAAACAAGTCAGGTGGGAAAAAAAGACTAGTTTTAGTATGATTTCTGGATAAATACTGAGCAACCATCGCTGTTGAAATTGTTCTTCTCTAATCTGTGTTCCTCTTCCCTGCTACTTACTGCCACTGTTGTTTGCCTTCAAAGTAGATCACCTGCATTTACCACTCGTTAGTCAGTGGAAACCTCTAATTATGTTGTTACACCTTGCTAGTGACTTCAGGCATGAGACGAAGAATGAGGTTATTCGTGAGGTAACGAAACCATTAGGTGTTGCTGCGTTCTGATGGCCACTGGCTGCCTGCCACACCTTCCTGTTAGCAGAGCATTGACCCTTCCCTTTTGTATCCTACTAGGGGAAAAACTAGTAGTTTTTTCTAGGGAAAAAAACCCTCTTATCAAAGTACACTATACTTAGCTTTTAGTTCATTAGTAGTGTTAAGGCATGAAGTAGTTTGTTTCAGGATTATTTTTGGCATTCAGCATTAGGGAAAAGTGAGTGGATGGCGTGGAGCGGATGTGTGTACTAATGCGTGATTATATGACACGGGGTGACAACGAGTTTGAGAACTGCAGGGTTCAAATGACAAAGCACGATACTGAGTCTCAAACAAATACAGGTAGAAGATGCTACAACACTTCATAAGTGCTTCTCTGCTTCATAAGCAGAGAAAGACAAGTCTGCATGGGACTTCAAGAAGGAAGGGTATAACTGAGCTGTGTGCTTGAGTAGGGTTGAGAAACTCAACTTCATTGAGGGCACCTTGAGCTGTACTTGGAATATACCTCTGGCAGAGCAGGCTCCCAAGACTGTCCAGCCTCAGCATGTGGCTGATGGACAAATTGTGTTACACCGAGAACTGGCACATTCTTTTTTAATTACATGGCCACATGCAAACTTCAGCTTGTTGAGGCACGTGCTCTAGGGGCACATGCTCCTGCTAGACCACTTACTTTTCTTCTCTAAAGTCTTGGAAGGACACAGTGAACAGAAAGGAGTTCGCTTTGGCTCTCCATTTCTCTCCAAGATGACCTTTGTGGATGCCTTAGTAACAGACTGGAAGTTCTAAGAGGAAAAGGAGGACTTAAAGAGTGCATGTTAATTTTTCTGGAACTCCGGGCAGACCTGCCAGTTGTTACAAATTCATCTCCTGTGCAAAATGTAAAGGCTGTGAGTACATTTCATGTGAACAGGCAAGGCTGAGCAACGTGTTTCTTCTTATATAGAAAGGCTGCCAATTACAAAATAGCCATACAGTACCAGATGGATACCAGATCTTGATCTCTGTAGAGTCCAGCTCTATCAAAGAACCACTCCAGGTATATCTGTCTCCCCAGAGCACAAACAAGATCAAGGATTTCCTACTGAGGATTTAGTTTTATCCTGTAACTGTCTGCATATTGATCATTATTTCTGTGAAAATGATGAAAACAACCCCAGTTTCTGGTAGTTTTTTCTCCTTACAGTTCTCCATCCAGACAAAGCTTTCTTAGGAATTCATCCTAAGTCTATCAAAAGCTTTTGGAAATGGCAGGTAGTTGCACTAAATAAAAAATACCTTTGATGACTGCATTTCTAAAGAAGTTAATATACTGACCAAAAATAACAGTTAAAAGGATAAAGGTTTTAATAGGTTAAAATGTACTTCCTCTTAATTGGTCTCTGTCTTTATCACAGAGAAGGGAGAAGTAGCCTTCACTGCCACGGGATGCCTTCTTTACAGCTGGAGAGCAGTTGCAAGATGTGACTGTTCTCCTAACTCCCCTTCTTCTGTAGGGTAGATTTTTTTCAGGGCTTAATATCTGTGCTGATGCTGGGTCTTGGTTTGGGGAGATTTATCTTGACAGTCCAGCCGGAACAAGGAAATCAGTATTTGCCGATCAGTATCTTTCACGTTGTTTCCTTAAGTACCATTGGAATGTTTGGGCGTGCTTTTTTTTTGTTTATGTTTTTATTTGTCCTTCCTCTTCCCTCCCACCACATGTTTCCTTTTGATATAATTTTTTGTGGTCCAGCAGGAAAATACCTCTGATAAGCTGAGGTACAAAAAGTAACACTCGTAACTCACTTCACAAGCTTCTTAACCTTCATAAATAAAACTGCAATTTATGCTGCTGTGAATAGAATTTTGTGTCCCTGCACTTAGGTGTATTGAGACTAGGGTAGATGTGAATGGGTTGAGTGAGGTCCTCACTCCTCTAATGTCAGAGGTAAAACACCGATGCGAAGTTCTGCTGCATCTTCTCTATTAAAAAATATCTGTCTTGCAGTCTGTCATCTGATTTTTTTGTGTGTGTGTTAGAAGGAACCCTGGTCATCACAGTTCAATTAAAATCTACTTGAATGCAGCCTGGCTCCTAACCTTGTGTGCCTGATAGATATGGAAACTGTGGACTTGGATATCAACAAGTGTAGATAAAGATACTAAACTGAATTAGACCTTGCAAAGAAAGTATCAGAACTTGTTCTCCCATCTAAAAGAAGGATAAGGAAAGGTATTCTAAGACAAGAACAAATATTTTTTGTGTGTCCTTACTTATAAATTAATCCTTCTTCTCACTGTTCAGCAAGGACGGCGATGTCAGTGGATACAGAGCAAAATTAACACGTTCAAGTCAGAGGGATGTGTATCTTCCCCCAGCACACCCTGCAAAAAGTTAGCTCTCCAATTGTGTGTGCTGTATTACGTGTTTTCTTTACTCCTAACAGGTCAGAAATAGCACTATAGGATTGCAGGATACAAAGTATGTTAGTCATATTTAATTAGGAGGATAATATGATTCACAGGGAAGATGTGGAAGGAAGAAATAATTAGTCATGGAGGTAAATGTTAAATGGAATCAGTGGAACTAGATTTTAACGAAGGAAGGTTGCATCTTACGCCTTCGGTAGCAGTTTTGTAGACAAAATGTAACAGATCCCATGTTTGGAATTTGTTAGAGAAATGGCTAAAAGGGAGAGGAAATGCAAATGTTAAACTAGGATGTTGTAATGGTGATACTCTTCATGGATTTTTATCTTGAGACCAGGCTTAGTTACTATTTACATCAACATCATCAGTAAAAAGCAAATGTGTGCTGATTAAATTGGTTGATGGCACAGAGTCATTTTCCAGCCAGAATTATCCAGTATGAACTGCGTATCGTTGATTGAATTTCATCACACTTCTGCTGTGCTGTCTTCACGTCGTTTTTTAGTCATACCATTGTGGGCTAGAAGACTTTTGCTGTATGCTGGGAGCTCGGCAGTTGGCTGTGACTAAGGAGGAGGACAACCGGATGTATTAGGTGATGGTGTAATAATTACATGGTTTGAGGGAAAGGAAATGCATCCTAAAATGCGGTGGGTGAAATAAGGAGCACTCTGTGCTCTTGCATAAGGCACTCGTGAGACATGTTGTGGGATATAGGGTAGAATTTGGATTGTCTGCCTAGGACGGGAAAAAAAAGCGGGAAGTGTAATAGATGCAGAGTGAGGCTTCGGTGTTACCCAGGAGAAAGGAATTGTGAAAGACTAATGAGATTGCCTTTGGTAATCTACTAAAATAAAAGCGTACTGGTTGTTTGGGGGTTTTATTTCATTGTATTTACAGTGAATAAATTTGCACTTTATTTTTTCTTATTAGGAAGATAAATACTAAGTAGGGAAAATAAGTACAATGTTAGCACAAGGTGACTGTCATCGAGGGATGGATCAGCTGTTGGTGCAGTTGGTCTGCAAATGGGAATATTTCTGTCGACAGGGACATTCTGGACCATGGTCAAGGAAAAGTCTGATCACCTTAAGGCAGAGCTTACATTTTAGGAGGGAATTAATCTCTTAGAGTTTCTTGGAGTAGCAGCAGTCTGGACATGGTGACCTTGGAAGTCCCTTCCAATCCAATGCTCCTAATATGCGAAAAACAAGCTAAATTTAAAAATTACATAATAACCTACTGAAGATTAGTGTTAGATCTTCATCCATTAACTTACTTTAAGCCTCTAGCTGCTTTGTCTTGCAATGATTTTATTTTGTTAGTTCATGTGTTAGCTTTTATAAGGTAAGATTACACTGAGTGGGGAACCCAGGATGGTTTTTATCTGGAATAATAATACTATAATGCAAGCTGCTTTAGTCATTTGGGATGCTGGTGAGACTTCCTGACAGTTTTTCTTCAAAGCATATAAAAACCTAAACAAAAAAACCACAAAAAATCTACAAATACTTGCCCAAAATGGAGGCAGAGGACTGAAGGCTTAGCTGAAGGGACTCAGAAACACAAATCTGTCACATTGCTCAGCTTCAAAGGGCTTTGACTCTTAAAATTTATCTCCTTGAAATTTTAGCTCCAAAAATTTGGGAAATGTACTACTCTGATAAATCAGTCTCTGTGGTTGTTGCAGTTCAGTGCAGATGGGCGTTGTGTGAAGTGGTACCATCTTAACATCTAAATTCCATGATGTCTGTGATCATCGTGGCCACTTTGAACAGGCTGTAGATGATAATAATTGCTATTGGCAGAATGAGTTCAGGTTTAGCCCACTAATTATAATAGCAAGAATAAACATGATTTTTCGACATTGTGGTCTGTCAAATGTGTTTATATAATGTTGTGTTACTTTAATTAGGAGTCTTCTATGTTCAGGCTTTTCAGTGTACTGCATCAGTTCTTTAGGACATCTGTTGTTTTTCCTACAGTGAACAGTAACCTTAAATCATAATTGAGGTAGTTGGAAGGGGTGAAGCCCTGGAAAGCTGAAAGAATATCCGTGTTCATGGAGCTAGCATTCTTATCAGGTACCTTCGTAGAAGATATTTTAATAACTTGAAAACATTTCTGGATTGGTTGGATGTGAAGTTTTCTGTGTGCGCATTTCAAGAACAGGTAAGATTAACTGAATATCAAGAGCTATCTTAGTGCCATGGCGGGGGAGTTGGAACTA
>VZZY01007819.1:8049-26385 GCA_013400335.1 Eurystomus gularis | reverse complement strand
CTACCTACCTACCTACCTACCTACCTACCTACCTACCTACCTATAGTATAAATATAAAATAAGTTACACTACTGGTCACTGCTTGTATGGTGACCTCTCATGCTAATGATAAATACATGTTCTGAAGAAGCCTATCTTACACCAGCAATAAGCTGATCACTGGTAATTATGAAAGAAGCTAGATGAATAACTTTATTGATTAACTCTGAAGGGGAGCTTACAGTGAGATACAGCGTGGGCTTTTATATTTTGATATGTGGCTGAAACACTGAAGAGAATTCTTTTAGCCATTGAACAGTCCACTTTAAGGCTGCCCTCTGAACGAAATAAAAGGACAAAGCAGGTTAAATCATGCTATGCCTTTTCAAGAGACTTGCCTCTTCCAGGAATATTGCACCTGCATTATTGAAGAGGGTTCTGCTGTGACGTTTCTCTTTAGTGCACATCAGTGAGATTTTAGCCCATAATGTCAACTAAAACAAAGTGAATAGCAGGAAAAATGTTCCGCGAATATTTGCTCAAAGTGGAAAGTGGATTTCAATTAGACCATGCTTGCAATGCTTTCACGTTTGCTTTCCAGGAACACTTGAGTGCTCAAGCTTTATTAGTATGAATAACTCATGAAAAAGTGAATGCAAGCTCAAATATTCACCAAAAGCAGATTTTGAAGAGAAAATTCACTGGAGAACTCTGTGACTAATTTTGAATAAGAAGTACTTCTGAGAATTTTATAATGTTGCTATCTCTTTGTGAGCAGTTTACAAAGAGAAATAAAGGTAACATCTGCAGAATAATTTTCAGCAAATAAAATGTTCACTCAGCTCTAATGTAAAAAACCTCCCAGTGTCACTGCCATTTTTGTAAGGGTAATAATCATTGTTTCTGCTTTCTCATGAGATGAAAGTCTTAGCTTGTCGTCTAGGGCATGCTTCATAGAGGTTCAAGCACCTAGGGCTCCCATGGACTTAAATAAAATTTGAGATTGCTTGGTACCCTCAGGACTGTGTCCCTAATCACTAATTCTTGCTAGCTTGTATTTTCCTGCTGTCGTTGTTACAGGTTACACTTTTAGAAAATTGTGTCTACTCTCCCAATTGTGTCATCTTAGAGATTTTTTTCTTGATGAACTGGGTGAAATGTACAGCATTTAGTTATGATTTTCACTGAGCATATTTTTTACTTCATGCACTTCGTTACTATATTCTATAGAATTGTATTTAAGATAAAAAAGGCTGCAGGGGATTTGCTGGATTGTCATGTTACAACTGAGTATGGATTGGTGTTCTATTTCGGTGGGACTCCTTACAGTCCAAGGGACTATTTAATATAAGCAAGAGTATCATCCTCTGTTTTTAATTAGAATACAAATCTTACAGCTAAGGACAGAGAATTTAGAAAGAAGAGCTTCACAAAATAATATTAATTTTAATCCTAGACCACCAGGAATCAAAGGGTACCTGAAAATGATTTTTCAGAATTCTCTCATTTCCAGCTTGTTGACTGTTTCCTTATCCTTTTCCACTCTTCCTGAGTCCCCCAGTCCAATTTCATGAGGGGGGAAGGAATGTTATTGCCACCCCCTACTGTCACTTTTGATGTAGATGGTAAAAGAAGGGGTTTCTCATCTTCCTGCTTATCATGCTGTCCTGGCTATATACAGAGCCAAAAGCAAAACAAAACCAGAATAAAAGAGGGAGAAAAATACTTTGTCTTTCACTTAATACAATACACACACAAAAATTATTAATATTCAGCTTTGTGCTCCAGTGTGAACTAAATTATGTGGGCTTAAAAATGCAAAAATGAAGATGAATGAAACTCTCTCTTGCTTAGCGATCAAATATAAAATAAACATTTGCCTAAAATGATTGCTATTGCTTAATATGTTTTACAAGAAATAAGATACTCTGTTGTACCATTTCTCAGAATATGTAATGCTTTGTTTTTCTTCAATACTATTTTGCTGATTTCTAAAGTATTAAAATAGATCATTTTTGCCTGTTCAACAGCAATTTCTTTATATAAACAAATGCTTCTAAGTACTTTAAGAAAAGAGGTATTAAATTGGTTAAAACACAAACCATTAGTGAGCCTCACAGAAAAGATCTGCAAATGTGAAAACAAGAAGGGAAGAGTACAATGCACATAGTAATTATTGCAATTCATCAAATAGTAGCATATGTACTAACATTGAAATTATATCACTCAGAGAGCACAGACTTTTTGCATAGCCTGAAAAATTCTTTACTTTGTTATAGTGTAATGTACAAATAACTCATTTTATCTCACCATATGAAATATATATGGCCGATCTCTCAAAAGGCTCTGTCCTGTTTGCTGTTGAATATAGTTTATGTAATTCCTAGGTAGACTCTTCCAAGGATAAAATCAGAAAGCAACTATTCAGATCCCATAATTTAGTATTTTAAAAGGTAATGGAAGTACTAAACCTCATATTTTATAATAAGATTTGATTAAAATATTTTCAAGTAAGCATGAAATAATGAATAAACCCCAGTCCTGAGACTGTCTGTGTACAGCTGTTGCCCTGTGAAGACTCACTAATCAGTCAGTGTGACATCTGGAATGGTTCGTTCCTTAGGTACTAAGTGAGATCTCCTTTATCAAATTGTTATTAACTTTTGAGAGCAGTGTCCACTTAAAGCTGAAACAAAATTGACCTCTAATTTATATTTTCATGCTTGTTATCTTTTTTCTATAAACAATGTTTGGAAAAAGCCATCTTCCAGTAAATATACATATCTTCATCCTTTCAATTTACACCAGAGGTAATCACTGATGTTAGCTTTATGAAAATGGAGCAGGAGAACTAGAAGCATATGTAGTAATTCTGGATAAGGTCACTCAGGTATATGAATTTTTTAATTGGGCATGTGCCATGCAGTGTATTTTATATGCCAAAGTGTAAGTCTCACAATTCAAGCTTCCAGATCAGGTAAGCCAGAGAACTTCAGTTCCTGTGTCTCTCACTTAAATCTAAAGTGAGGTAAAATGGAATTGAAGACTTTGCTTTCTATTTTGCTGTTCATTAATAGCGTCAGTTTACCTCTTGCTTTTATGATTTTGTATAGAAAGTCACTGGCTTCGGTAGGATTTCTCTTGATTTATACCAGTATAAGTAAAAACTCATATTGGCTCTTTTCTCTCACTGAAGATGTTGCCCATGAGATGTGTCAGAATAATGACTCAGGAAAATGAAGTCATAGACGAGACAAGGCTCCCAGAGAATGAGCGGCCTTGCACACTTCACTGGTCCCCACATCAGTGTGCACCGATCCTGCCGTGACGAGGATTACCTGGGGAGGTGCCTGACATTCTCCATGCCCGCTCAATCTGTTCTGTGTGGCAATAGGGGTGATAACTGTGTTGTGGACATTTGGCCTCGAAGAGTACATTTCTCATACCAATAGGCTATTGACTTTCAGTAATTGCAAACTTAGGGAAGATTTTTATTGGTGTGCTGGAGATAAAGGATCTCTTGTCCCAACACCACTATCTTCTACAATGATTAAACTGCAACTGGGAAGGAGACAAATTTGGTCCCATTTTCTCTATCTGCCTGCATAATCAAAGAAACAGCATGTAGAGGTGTATTTCAGTGTGACTAGTGCCGCAAAACTGTAAGGCAGTTTCTTAATGTCAAGTTTTTTGTCATAACTGAATGCAAATAAGGGATATTCAGAATGAGGAAAAAGAATGTCTGATTAATAGCCTTACCTTTAAACACAATTATATTAAAAATTATTAAAACTTTGTAGAGTCAATACTTTTGAAAGATGAATTTGGCCAGTTATATTCCTTGTTTAAAGTAGAACAAAGCACCTGGAATTATAATGTCCTTTGCACAGTGGATGTCATATTATGTTTTTTGGTTATTACGTCAATTTAGTATTTCACGTATTATTAATAATTCCTCATTACATAAAATTATTACTAAACTGGCAATTAAGTGAATGTGAAGGATCCATATGCTGAAGTGTTTGTAACGTTTCAATTATGAACTTCACATCAGATGTCTTCCAGTGTACATCAATAACATTAATGAACAATCTTTTCGTCAAAGCCACCCAAATAAGTTCTGTTACTTTATTATATTCTTACAGAGCCTTGACTACATCTTCATATATATTAGCTTCAAGAGTAATCAGGTAGTCTACTTTCTTGCTCTGTAGCAAAATCAGGTTTCTTTGTATCCCAACAGTTGTCATATCTAGCCATAAACATTTCCACTAACTGCAAATTCTTATTTCAACCTTTATTCATTCACTTGATTTTATACTTTATATTTTTCTTTCACTTATAAGTCCTCCTTATTATTTAAGTTAAAATGTCTCCTAAGTTGACACTTCCCTCCTCATCATTCCTCTTCAAAGACAAGTCTAGTGTCCTAAAGTTAACCAAGTGTTGCTCAGACAGTAGCCAGTACAATTCATGTAAATCATAATAGTAACTTTACTTCTTACTTTCAGTCTGTGAACCACCTAGATTAATTGTCATCTTTTCTGTAAAAGCATAAATCAAACAATTTTTTAAAGACATAGAAGATTAAGAAAAATAATAACTGAATAAAATAGAGAAATACTACGCATACAAAACTCCCTTCCCATGCTGCTGTGCATTTTCCCTACCAAAGATACAAAGAATACTGCAGCAAAGGAAAACATAAGGTAAGTTAATCAGGAATGCTCCTCCCTTCATCTTTGGCTACCTAGTTTAGTTGATCTGAGACTTTTGTCATTTGTTCCCTTGTGCTTTGAATTGATAGACTGTGAGATTGCCAGTGTGGTATCTATCTTGCCTTCCTGCATGGGAACAGTTTGTCCAGTGGTCATTACTGACCAATGTTGATTAGACACTGGCTGGCTGCTCTTCTCACTTCCTCCTCTTTAAACATGTGCATGTGCCACTCTGACACTAGTGCAGTCGGTACAAATATGAAATAAACAAATCATAGAGGATTTGTTCACCGTTAATTGGTGATGGCTTCTATGCACATATGTGAGTCCGGATGTTTTTTGTCTGTATCCAAAAGACTCAACAGATAAAGTAGCATGTTCTTGTAACACTTCTATGGTACAAGTCAGTAGTGAGTGGAGGAATACTAATGTCTACATATATCACAATAACTAAAGATAGTAAAATTGGAGATTGATTCTCCTTGGCTTACCATGCTTGGATGAGGTCTCTAACAAAGGCTCAACACAGAAAGAAATAATTCATCTTGCATTTATTTTTTGACTGAGGGATTTAGGATTTTGCCAGGCCTCTCATCATTGTGATCAAATGCTGTTCTCTGCATTTGCAATTTATAGCCTTTCAATTCTACCAGGAAACTTGCACAGAGGTTGGGGTAACCACCCAACACCACTGCCTCGGAGCCCATATCATATGATGTGGTACAATACCACAAAGTCTCGTAGCACAAGGACAGCTAATTCTTCCCTTTTTCTGTTCGTAGAGAGGTCCATTCTTTGAAAATAAATTAAATATTGCTGAAACAATAACCTAGACACTTGCAGTACTATAAAACAGAGGTGTTCTGTGAAAGATGAAGGAAAAATCTTTCAGATTACGAGGTTTTGGGGTTGCAACCAGCAGGGTTTGCTATTCCGTGGGGCCAAAAACTACAGTAACCACTTACTCTGCGTTTAAGGTTTTTTTCTTAGTATATACTCTCATGTGAACCACAGGTAGAATATTGTGGTTTTGACAATTAGGTTTCATAAAAATACTAAAGCACTAAGTACCTATTGTATCGGTGAAGATAATTTGCTTTTAAGGTAACACTTTGACCACGAGTTTCAGAATTGTATAGAGCTTTTAAGTTATTCAAATTTTAGATACCTAGCCTCAGATTTCTAAATCTTCCTAACTGGTTTGTGAAGAGAAGGCAAGTGGCAACATTTCTATTCAACATCATATCTTTTTAAGCTCTCTTCCATTAAGAATTCCGAAGTGAAGATATCCAAAATCACTCACAACTTCTACTTTTTTTTCCTTATTCCTTCAGAAGATTCATTAGATACACAATTTTATATCAACATTTCTCTGGACTGCTTTATATTCATAGACAACATGATGATAGAAGTCATAACCTGTTCAGGTGTTCCTTTTTAAAATGAGAAAGTGGCCTTTTGGAAACTGATTTGAATTTTAGATTGGTTGAATGGTGCTTTTGCAGCAACAGCTATTAACCAGAATTAATATTGGCTCTGTCAAAGATCTTCCAGCATCTCTTTGACAGCCAGCCAAACTTTCCCAGGTTTGAAGCTGGCAATATGCAATGTTGCCTGATTTGGGAAAGGGAAAAAGGGGCAAATCAAAGTGGTTTTCCTAGAGGAGTTTCGATATGTGCATGTCATCAACCTCTTTTAACTGTTCTTAATATCATGTCTCATTCTGCCTCTTTCTTTGCCTTTCACCTACAGAATTCTCACATAGCCACTGATTCATACACTAATCTGCTCTCCAGCTTTGCTCCCTCAGATGATCATCTATTGCTCATCCATGGAAATCCCTTATCTCCATCCTTTTCCTGTTCACAGAATCTCCCTCCATGCTGCAAACAAGTTCTCTTTTGCTTTTGTCTCTCCTCCAGCATCCTGGACTCTTCCAGTTGTGTTCTTTTGTCTTCAAACTCCCATGTGCCCTACAACTATGTTTGCTGGATTTGCTCTTGTTCTTCCTCACACTCTCTTTTACTCTCCCTTTAGTACCACCATAGCCTACACACCATCTGTGCTGTTCATAGCAAATTCAGGCAATGTAATCTGTCCTGTCTTGTGAAGCAAGTGTGAATATAGGAATAACAGCAAAAGAAAATGGGCACATTCAGTATATTTATATATTAAACTGTGAATAGTAAACATCAATTCTTGTGACCTTCTACATTATTAAAAATAAAAGCATCGCCCATGTTATAATTATTTTGGTAATTTTTTTAAAAAGAAACTTAACTAGTTCTTTGTTTTTTATTAAGCCCATAATTGTTTTTTTTAATTTATTTGAGTCAAATTCATTAGTAAAGTACTTCAAGAAAAGCAAATTTGAGTTGGAAAATCTACCTTCTGTGAAGACATCAGCACCAGGAAGGCCTTTGGTTATTGGCCAAGTGAGGAATCTTAGTTTAGTGATCAGTTAAGTGAGCAATCATGCAAGTTAGACCTATCCTGAAGAGACTTTAACTTACACACTGAACCCTTCCAAGACTGCAAACAGTTTTGTTTGAAACAGAACTCAAAACACAAAAACTCAATCCACAATAAAATATGTTCCTTGTCACACAAACACATAAAAAATAATATGTCAAGTGATTTTTCCAGAACAAAAGCAACCCTTCTCTTCACTAATGATTTCACCACCACCAAACATGGAAATGTGTGGCAAATATCCATGTCTTTTCTTACTGCAAATAACTGATACTAATTGTGTTAGACAAAATGTTGATGGAATTCTCCCAAGTCTCTCCCTTTTTAAATAAGGAAATACTCATAGTTCATATGATACTCACATTTTCTTGAGAAGCCAAGTAAATCAGAGAGCCTTTGAATCTGTGAGAGGCTGGTGACAGCATTTCTGTATTTACCTTGTATCTTTTTAGAACATTAAAAGTTCAAGCATTTTGAGGTTTTCAAAATTGTGGTAGAATCAACTTTTTTCCATAAAAAATAAAATCGGCCTTTGTTTTGAGGAAGTCTTGCTACTATTGATATATATCAGTATCTTCCACCTCCTACAGAAGGTAGTAAACTATCCTCAAAAACAACCATAACAAATGTGCCTTTAGCTTGCTGAAAGTGTAATTTAATCATCCACTACTGGTTAAGTTTAGTCAACTCCACCATGTTAGCATTTGTTCCTTCAGCTTTCTAGAATATCATTTGCACTCTGCTTTTGGTTATTTTTTATTTGAATCTATTCACTGTTGTTGGTATTTAGTTGTAATAATGTAGCATCTGCATTCATTGTAATAGCACAGCACCAGAAGAAAACCACAACCCAAGAATCCAGTGTGCAAGGAGCTATACAAAAGCAGAAGCATAGAGTCTAGGAAGCATAGAGCCTAGATAAAGCATTAATTCTACCATGGACAACAAAAAAGAGCTATGTTATGTTGATCAATATGATAGGAGATCAACTCATCCATTCGCGGCTTGAACATTGTCAAGCTTGTTTGTTGGCATCCCAGCACAAGAGAATCGTGTAGTGCATTATGAAGGTGGATGGTGAGTATCTATTATTATATAAGGGACAGCAATGGCTAAAGCTCTAATGAAGTCTTGCTGGCATTGATACATATCAATATCTTCTGACTCCCACAGAAGGCAGTAAACTGTCCTCAAAAACAACCATGACAAACAGACCTTTAGCTCAAAAAAACACAGCTTACCTTTTGTGACTCACCCTTGCTATGTTTGGGCCAGAGGCCTTTCATGAGAAATAATACCATGAGTTATGTGGGAAGTTGCAGGAAGGCAGAGCATTGCACAGTCTCCTGTACTGACAGCTGTATTCTTCTGGACCTAAAGTGCTAGGGCTTTAAGGTGTTGTATCATGTGGACTCACTGGCTTCCATCACAGCTCACCTGGAGGTGTCTGCAGCATTGCTTGTTGTGGGCTTTGGATATGCAAGTGCTGTATTTTGGATGCTTGGCTGTTTGGCTCAAGTGGAGAGGCTGTGAGTTACCCGGACTTGGTGGGTGAATTTATGTGGAAAGTTATTCTTTAGTTGAGTTCTCCTACACACCTCTCCAGTGTCCTAAAGATTTAAGTGACCTTTACATATAAGTAATTTAAACTATGTAGACAAATTTCTGAGATTTTCACTTTCTGAGATCTAAATTAACTTTATAATCTATTTGCCAAAAACATTGCCCTGGATCGTGGGGAGACTTTCATAAGAGTAATGACAGCCCCTACTGATTTTGAGTCTTAACTGAGGCTTTGGCTAACGTTTCCTTTGAAAATCAGCCCTAGTTTTATATTCAAATAGAAAGCCCAAAACTGGATACTTCCAAGGTGCTCTATAAAGTGCTGACATAAATTATTGGATTTATGTAGTGCTGTCACACAACAGGATCCTTTGGATCTTCCACACTATTCCAGCACACTGAGATGAGAATTTAATCAATGAGGATCAATTCATAGCCCAGCTTCCCTGCAATTTGTTTTTCAATATATGTGATGCAACGACAGTTTGTCATTATAAAAGTGTGATCCTCATTCCCAGGAGCTGCTGGGTGGAAAAAGACAACAGTTTATTCTCCACTGTTAGTACAGGATGTCTTGACAGCTATGATTCCCAGATTTGCAGGTGCAAGAAGTAACTCTTTCTCTCTCTGTTGGGGATGTTTTTTCCACTGTTCCTGGAGGGTGGGAGCATGCCACTAGGGAGGATCACGAGCAAAAACCTGAAGCAGAGCTAAGGGTAAAAAAGGAAACTCTTCCATGACTTTTTAACCACGGAATTTTAACTAGTGATGCAAATACTTCATGCAAAAGGGAGGGAGGCCTTTTCACCTCTCTAACACAATTTTTAGTCAAACTGACTGACAAACTAAGCTATGGCACTCCACACTGACTTCAAGTCAAAATAATCTTAATCAGCATGAGTTGCACATTATTCACATCTTCCACATATATTTTACCAGCGAAAGGGTAATGTCAACAGAAACAGAGTTAGCTGTTAGTAGGTGCTCATAATAAATACACTTCTTTCCTCTGTTAATGATAGTTTGGCTGTATGTTGTAACAATATTTTTCTTTTTATGGAATCGAGTTGGGGAAGCAGACCGTAGAGTAACTAATTGGGGACTTACCGGAGGCAAAATAAAATATACCTGATGAACTCCTGGCAGAAATAAATGGTGTAAATCGACTTTATTAACCACTCAGACATGGAAACCAGTTGAAGTAAGTCCCTAGCATAACAGGAGAAAACTGAAGACAATATGATTTGAAGACTGCAGATGTAATGCTGCTGGCTCTCACAAGGCACGTCATCCTCACTCACTCGCTCCTCTCTCCCCAGCCTGCCTGGAGGCACAGGGCTCTGACAGCTCCTATCATCCTGCAAGGTGGTCTTGAACTGCAGAGGGGAAATTACAAAGGCAAAGGACTGAGCTCCTCTTACCCCCTGCAAGTTGCCTTTGCCAATGTGTGATTTCCCTATCTCACCGTGGGATATGTCTTCACCTAAAGCCCTGTATAGAGAGAAACAGGTTTAGTCTTGAGCCCACCCACATTTAGTGTCCCAAAAGTGAATGCCAGGGCACTGTGAAACTGGATGACCTTATCTTCCCAATTGCCTTTATTCACGGGGGCAGTTAACAGGTAAATGGATATACGTGAAACTACTGTTGGCATTTCAAAAGGACACAGTTAAACTAAGTCAAAGCTAAATTAATCAAACTTAATGAAATGTAATTACATTAAGCTTCTAATTACACTGCTCACATTGAAAACAATTCAGATCTATTTTAAGAGATTTTTAGTAGAACTAAAATTTTCCTGTTTGTTGTTCACTTCCCCTAAACTGCCTGCTGTCTATATGTGTCTCAGTGGAAGGGTTTCCCTATCTCACCGTCCCAACACATACCTGAAAAGTTGCTATTTACTCCTGGATATAACTGTAAAACACCGGAATAACATGATAATAACAAGAGGACGTTCGTCCTCGACTGCGCAGTCTTATATTTTTTTGTATTACACAGCTACAGTTGAGGAAAGCTTAAAATGAGCTGGCTTTCCTACAGAGGTTACAGTCTCTATCTTTTCCACTGGCATGTTCATCCACTTCAAAGTGAGGGCAAGTCCTTTTTTAGATTAGACTTTCCCCTTTATAGATTTATTTCTCGTTGACTCTATAATTATACAATTAAAGCTAATATAGGTAATTTAAACATTTAATTTATTTAATGGCATTGAAGAGAGTGCTTAAGGTCAGAGGAGATCAGAGATCCTAGAGAATCACAGAAGTCATGACTCATAAGTGATTTCCAGGCTGTAGTGATAGTTAGCTGGGTGACATTGGAGGATAATGACCAAAAGTCTGAGTGAGACACTGCCAGGAAAGCATCTGCTGCCAGAGGAACATGAGAAACCTGGGAAAAGAGTCTTACTCAGGTGAAAAAAGTATTTTAAAGGTTTATTTAAAAATAGAATGAGATACGAGTCCTCTTTCCTTATTACAGGGAAAGTTTTCACTAGAAGAGTCCTATTTTGGTTTACATGTGGAAAATAACAATATAAGCCATGTCTGAAAACCTGGTATATCTTCTGGAACAGCAGCTTAGGAAAGCAGACTAAAAGAACAAAGGAAAAAATTAATGTAACATTACTGCCTCTGAATGGCTGAGCATTTGCTAATGAAGTGGCAGTACATTAGTAACATGAAACACATAAACACATAAACACACAGAATGCAAAAGTCGAGCCAAATAAATTAATCTTCATTCTACTGAAATACATACCATGGATGTAAACATGTAGAGAGAAGTGTCTACTTAGGAAACATTCCCTTTTGTGTATATGTATCATTTACTATTCCAACAAAACATCTCTGCACTGTGTCTCAGAGGTAGCGGGAATCCATGGTGAGTCAATGATGCCAGAGGCAACTGCCTTCAATATCTTCCTGTAAAATGCCACTGGAGGAGTAGGCAATGTGCACTTGCTCTGCTCTGTTTGCATTGCCTTCCTGAAAGACTGGTGAGGAAAAAAGCCCTCCCTGTAAGTCTAGGCACTCAGACCTGTGGGCGTACAAGACTGGCCCATCACTGCAGGCTTGTATCTGCCTTGCTACCCTGTGTCCAAATGACAAGACCAGTTGGGATTGGCTGCACCATTTGTTTTTAACTGATTTGTTCTCTTCTGTGCTCTTCTGTGAAGGACAAGGGCCTACACAGATTCTGTGTCTTGTATCAAACCCAAAAGTAGGTTAGACAAAGCCCTACTGAAGCATGAAGAGAATAAAATTTTGATTGCAAAGGCCTTCAGCTGGGAAATCCTGTAGATCCAGAGAGAGTCAGACACTGCACTTTAGTGTCTCTTAAAATGCTTGGAATCCCTACCTAGAACACATCAGGATGGCCTGGACTCTATGACAAGGGAAAGACAGAAAAAGGTATTCAGTGTGGGAAAGCAGCTCAGACCCCTGCAAGAAAGACTTTCCAGAGTCCCACAGGTCCATAAAGTTTGTCATAAGTGTGTACTAACTCACAGCTCACCAGAAGACTATCCCTCAGGAATCCTCTCCCTCTGTTCCCAGGCTACAACAGTATCACTCTGGCATGACGTATCTTACATGAAGAAGTATCAAAATGTGTTGCACGCATATTTTCTCTGTTGATATGTTTAACTCATAAAGACAACTTGGCCTTGCTGCATGATCTGGTAGAGGACAATGGCTGATAAATCCGAAGGTTGTGTTATTTGTAAGGGGTTGCAGAACAGAGGTCTGCCCTTATGAGCTGTCTGAGAAGTACTACTGCTCCTCCAGAATCTGGATAGTGGCCCAGTCCTTGAATATTTTGATTCTTCGAGGTTACTGGTAGTTTAATTTGGATACTTGGAAAAATCCTGATGATATGCCTGTGGGATTATACAACAGCTAATTTGGGAGCAGTACAGTATTTGATCACAACAATCTTAGATATAGTCTCTTGTTAGAAATCACAGAATTTGTCCAAAGGTAGACTTTTAAGATTGCTTTTTTTGAGAAGAGCATTTTTGTTTTAGAATAATAAGGAAACATGTTGTACTAAAAGCGTTTCAGAGTCAGGTGAATCAGATCAAAACATAAATTAAGACATTTGCCATTACTTAGCTATTTGTCTTGATAATATCACTGTGTAAAATGAGAGTAGGAGAAACAGATAGTCATTCGAAACTGTCTTTCCTCAAAACCTGTACAGAATTAGGCAAGTCCTTTCTAGAAATGGCTTCAATAAAATAAAATTATAAAGCGAACTAAGATAAAAATGACATTAAGGCAATGCCTAACCCTACTAATCCCAGCACCTTAAGAACACCCACTGTTTTCAATATCATCTAATACTGCCTAACTCGGGTTTTCACAGTACCTTTCTGGTGTGCACCAAAGCCTAAGACACAGCACCAAGGACATCCTGATGAAGATTAGTGTCTTGGGGGGAGGGGCAGTGGGGAACTGGGGGAGCAGAATGTTAATAAAATAAAAGAAATCCAAAGACTACATTGTCAAGAAAACATTCATCTGCAAACTAAAGAGAACACTGAGCTCTGCACAGGCAGGTTAAAGAAGAATTGACTTTTTACGTAGAGGAAGAAGACACTTTCATCCATAGACAAGTCTCCCTTTTCCTCAGCCTGGAAAGAAATAGAAAAAGCGTTGGCATAACTCATGTCTATAAATAAAAAACAAAACAGGAAAATTTTAGCTGATATCTGATAATGTGCATTTCTATTCTGACAAGAAAGAAAATATATTCAATGCATTTGTAGGTTTAAAAGCATTGCAGTTTACAACACTGTCCGGGTCATACCACTTCCATCAGAGGAGCATAGAGGAACTTCGGTTAAGCTTTGTGTTGGGCAGAGCTGCCAGCAGTTACAGAGGACAAATATTCTACTCCTGTGTAGGCTTTTGTACTCTGCCATTTACTAGTATACTTATAAACTTGATTATATAAGAGAGGTTGTTTCAGGGAAAAAAAAAATTGTTTGAAAGGAAGAAAAAGAGAATGCTGCCATCTTTTCTTTAACTTACATTCCCCATTCTAGAGTTTCTTAACTTACATTCCCCATTCTAGAGTTTCTTAACTGTGTCTACACAGAGATGTTCCTTCTTTTTCTTTTTCTTTTTTTTTTTTTTAATCTATATTTTTCTCCAGTTTCTCTGCTTCCTAGTGCAAAGCACTTCAGCAATTTCATTTAAAGAAATTTGTGGGAGGTCAGAGGAGTTGTGGCCAATTATGTTATTTATCCAGAAAAAAAGAGGAGCAAACAAGTGGAGACTTGTTAACCTGAAGGCTTCAAGGTCACAGCATAATTTGAAGGGAAGGGAAGGGGAGGGAAGGGANAGGGATCTACAATGATTGTATAGTCCATCTGCGTGACCAATTCAGGGCTGACCAAAAGTTAAAGCATGTTATTTAGGGCATTGCTGTAATGCCTCTTAAACACCGACAGGCTTGAGGCATACGTGTAGCACTCATAGCCATTTAAAGGACAAGGATGATCCCCTTTGCAAAAATGAAATTCAAGTGAAGAGTTAAGGGAAATACTTTTTAAGATATATGCAAATTCAGGGTGCACATCTTGAGACAGAAGCCCTGGTTCTCACAGGAGAAGCTAAGTGTCTAAAGACCATATTGACTTCAGTTGCAATGGTGAAAATTCAGCAGTTCAGATATTCATATTCCTTGGGTCTTAGAAAACTTAAAAGACTCACTGTATGTGAAACAGTAAGCCAGTAAAAGAGATGGGAGTGGAAACATGGTGGTCTTTTTGGCTTTATCATTCAGACCATTCTGCCTCTTGTATTTCCAGATCATTAAAATGCTGAAGTTTACATAGTTTACATGCTGAACTCTATTACATAGAAACTGTAATTAAGCCATTTTTATATTTATTTATTCTGTAAAAGGCACATGTTATAATGCAAATATCAAATGCTCCCAATATCTTAATAAGGCATATGAAATCGTGATGGGCTTCATGGTTCAGCCCAAGGATATCAAAGCCTAACTTATATGGGTGCCAGTCATCTTCAGACTATCAATAACTTTCCATTTTTCCAAGTACAAAAATAACTCATGTTGGAGATTTCATATAACAATACAAACCCATTCAAAATTCAATTTGATTAACAACATTTAAAAGCCGACCTCTCTCTTCTCCTCAAATACTGATAAATTTATCCCTTCTAACAGTGATAAATAAATAAATTCCCAGGCGATTCCCTACTGATCTCTCTAAGCATATGTAACAATATAGACCAGGTGTGAGGACTTACAGTCCCATCAAATGGCCTGGAAAGACGTAAGAAGGTAGCCTGTCGCATTCAGTTTCCTGCTGGATATCTGACTAGGCTGCCTGGTTGCTTTCTGGAGTGCTTTCAATCTTGAGTGCTTCAGTTTGCAGGTTGCTTATTCAATTCACCAATATAAACAAAACAAAATTGCTGATCTTTTGTTATTAAGTTTAGATGGGCTTGCACTTTTGTTTCTTTCATGTAATTTAGAAACATTTATTAGAAGAGGGAGACATTATTTCTACCTTTTCCTGCTTAAAGCCAGTAGCACAAGAATCTGAATAAATAAAGCGATTTCTTACCTAGGGAGAAATGCTGTAATTCCTAGCAAAAAGGAAACAGCATATGGTCCTCACATTTTGTTCTCTTTGAGGCAGTAACATTGAGAGTATAGTATAATAATGTAATGGGCATCTGAAGCATCTATGCCTAAGGATCACAAAGCAGTTTAATTCCAAACAAGGATGAGTTTTTTCACTCATTGCTATTATTATCCAATAATAAATTACTAGAAAGAGAGAGTACTAAGTAGTATCAACATAGAAGCACTGTGGCAAGGTAAAATCTTCTGATTGCTATCCTGAACTTTTTCCTCTATAGTCTCTATTGTCAGATGATCCTTGATCAATAAAGATTTTCTTTCCAAGAGAAGACAGGTCTAGTTTATTACATAAAGCAAAGTTCTGTATTTGTAAGTTTGTCTTTTAATCTTATACCTAATCGTTTTTATTTTTTATTATTTTACAGTTTAAAAGTATTTGGTCATCAGCAGGCAGATGGTTGAAGTCATGGCTGGATTGTGCAGGGAAACAGCTGAAAAATATCTGTTCCCTTTAAACTGAATTTGGTGTGAACTTTGTGGTGGTTTTCAATGTGCTTGAGTCTATCAGGTGTCTGACTCATGATGGCAAAGCAGGTATTAATAATGGACAGTAAATGTAGACAGCAGTGAAGGTGCCAGTGTTCTTGTGAAGATGTGGAGTCCTCTATATTTTGTTTTCTTTTAAGGAAAAGTTCAGATATTTTCCCCCTCCTGCGGTTATTTGTCATCATCTTAATGCAAGAATCACGTTGGACTGCGTAGCTCCAATTATGCACAAGCACAATGTTAGATGTTATGATGTGAGACATAATTTATTTCTCCAATAATTCATTTCAGTGTTTGTGTGTGAAGATTTTGCAGGCTTCTGACTTCCAGGCTGCAAATTCTCTCTCTCTCTTTCTCCTATTGACCACTTGTTAAATCTTTTTGTTTGTTTCCCACCTTTCCCCTGGGACCCACAGACAGACAGCCTTGCCAGATTCATTTTCTGATCAAAGCTGTTTGATTTGGTCAATTTTGCCACATTGGAGACGTTCTCTATTACAGAGATAAATAGCCTTGGGCTAACTGTCAACGAAAACTTGTAAGCTAATAAATTATTCCAATTTCTTCCTGCGGATTTCTCTGGAGACAGCCCTAGGAAATACACTTTTTGATTAGTAAATTTCTCTGTGTGTGTGTCTGGACATTCAAATGTGTCGACTTTGATTAGCACCATTGCTTTTCAAGTAGACGCTGGCTGAGGGGCTGTCAGTTGCCGGCAGCCCTGATGCATAATGCATCAACTGGGCCCGGAAACAGGAGTCTCATCCAAGGCTGGAAAGGCGGGAAAATTGCCCCAACAGCCCTCTGCACCATGGGTGCAATCCAAGTTGCATAGAGTTTTTCATCTGCAGACACAAGGCCCTGTGGAGGAGAGGAGCCTTGGGAGAGGGAAACCAGAGGGCAAGGAAAGAGCCGGGCAACTAGCTGCCACCCCCTTCACTTCTACACCCCCCACTATCCCCACAAAATTCCTTCCTCCCCCTCTTCTTCTTCCTCCTCCTCCTCTTCTTCCTCCTCCTCCTGCTCCCCATCCTCTGAGGAGGATTGGATTTCGCTTCACCTCCCACTTGGATTCCTGTTCATCTGCTGTTTGCCTAGTTAAGGACCTGCAGGTTGTTATAGAAACAATATTTTGGCTATAACAAATCAATCGGTGCGTGTGAACACAAACATACAGATCATTTATCAACTGCAAAATACCCTAAATTATGACCTTTCTAAAACCTATCAGAAGGGCGAGGGAATGCATAACGTAAATTAAACTTTGAAGGGTCAGCGATTTTTACTTTCACTATTCATCTTTCTTTCACCTTATAGGTTTAAGAACAAGAGTGCTGTGTAATTACATTTCAATGGGGTGCAGCGGTTCATTATTCTCTGCTATACCAATCTACTGCAACATTTCCAATGCAGTCAGGTACGTTTTAGCAGATATTAGTTGCCTAAGACCATACTTGCTCTTTTGGACGGATAACATCTTTTAATGCAAAACATTGCAATTGTCTCAATTTACAGAAGTCAGCAACAGTGGGGTTTTTAAATCAATATGCTTGTTTATATTTTATTATAAAAGTGATGAAGAGTGTTTTGTAGTTTCCAGTTCTTATTAGGCTTTCTTTTCTTCTACTGGCTCTTTCAATCCCTACTTTCTCTGCCTTCCCCCCCTGAAATTTTATTTTTGTGCTGGAGCCCACATCAGTGATCGAGATGGGCAGCTTCCAACTGAAAAGTCTTATGATGCCAATTATTCACTTATGTGGTGTGATGGCTAAGCAGCATACAGTCACTTAAGTTATAGACTTCCAGCTGAGGATTCATAGGCCTGCTAGCAGTATTAGGGGTTCTTATTCCACCTCTGCTTCTAGAAGTACCATTGCTGTATGTATGTATAGCTTAAATGTATTTTGACTCAAATAACATAAACATCAGAGTATACACAAAAGTATTTTGAACAACATTACAATCTAGAACTTGAAAACTGTAGAGGTAAAATCAGCTTGCGAATATTAAAACCAGGCACCTTAGTGAAAATGTTGGATTTAAGCAGAATTCCAGCCATCCTCAAGTCTATTATGCTTTGAATAAACACTTACAAAATAAGGTGTGAAAAAATAACATTTTACAAATTTTCACTGTTTATGTGGGTGGTAAGACAGTTCCATTATGCACTCTGTATCCAGAACCACGTATGCCAGAAAGAGTACCAATTAACTAATTAATCTGATCAGTGGATGTACAGAAACCTACAGACTGGAGCAAGAGAACTATCACCAGCTTATGGTTCTCACCCGTGAAAACACTTAACCCTAACTCTTCCAATATGATGTTCCCATCATGTTTCGAAGAATTATTTTCATATTAAAAGTTAACTACATATTTACCTTTTGCTAGGTTTAGGCCTGAAATAATCTGCTGACGCATGAATGCTCTGACA
>VZZY01007819.1:549-3049 GCA_013400335.1 Eurystomus gularis | reverse complement strand
GTTAGACTCATCTTAGGTACACAACACAGTACAAGTAGTGAATATTCACAAACTCCTCACACTTAACCAGGTAGCACTTTAAAATAAAAAGCTCTACTGACATGATCTCAGGTAACTATTTCCTGAATAACCTAGAGAAAACTATGACCGGTGAGTGAATGGTCTATAACCAGTACAAGGAGTTAAATTCAGCTGATCTACGTAGCTCTGCTTTCCAGAAGCAGGATGTAAGTCGCAAAAAGCAGAGCATAGACCTGTTGCTGCACAGGAAAAAGCTGGAGGGGACATTGTGAATGGAGGAGACATCTGGGTTACGCCTTTAGTTTGTTTCTTCTTGACATTAAAGAAATCTTGAACATATTTTTTGTTTTAAAAAGTGTGTTCTCCTTTCTTGCTTTAAAGATCTAGGCCTTACCTTACACAAAATACGTTAAGAACCAGTGAAAGAATCAAAATGGGAAAGACCGAAAGTTGAGCAATTTACAGACATTGGGGGTTGTAGTCTTTTTAAAATTGTTTTTATTTTTATTAAACCGTTTACTGTTTGCACTTGCTTACATTTCACTGCAGTGACATATTACAACAAGGCAAGGTTTATTTGATGCTACCCTTTGGGTGAACATCCAAGGACCCACAAGGTTATGTCTTGCTAGACAGACTCCAAAACAAGTCATCCAGCAATGGCAGAAAAAACAGTTGTGAGTCTTCTAATAATTCTAAGGTGAAATCAGGCAGAAATGTCTTCTGTATACATGAAAAGAGGGGAAAAAGGAGAAATGTGAGAGGATAAGCCCAGTACAATCACTATAGATTGCTTTGCACATCTCAGTTATCTCCGCTGATGTTTGATACCCAGAGTGTTGCAGAAGCTCATAATTAAATGACTTCTTTAGGAAGTCTGCCTCGCTGATTCTGCAGACATACATATATCAGCTAATTAGATTTCTAATTCACATACATTGTGCTAGAAGTTTTTTAACTATGTGATTTATGGCCACAAACAGCGAGTTTGGGTTTGTGCAAGATGGCTCACACCAGACATGACACAAGACCTCTTAAAATACAGAAAGGAGAAGGCTCTTAGGATATTAAAAGACCTGTTTTTAAAGCTCTCATCTTACTGCCCTGTATTTCTTCACACTCCTAACTTCTCCATTCCTGTGTCAGGGTGTTTTTTCTTTTGTGTTTTTATCAAGTCCTAGCATTTTCCTCTGAGAAACACTGAGAAATTTTCTTCATCACATGGACCTTGTGCCATTTTTGGACATGCTAGATTAAGATTGTCAGATGTCACCACTGTCAGATGACAAGGTCAGTGCTTTCTCTATCAACCTGAGGGGAAGTACTATCTTTACTTTCGTTTTTTCTTCCACACATATCAATTCAAAATACTATTTGAAGTGTTATCCACATGGTTTAAACTGGTTGGGCTTTATTTATTAATCTACCATCTTAAATCCATCTTTGTAATAATTAGGAAGGCATCTTGAAAGCAATGGTAGTGGTATATTTAGATCCTTTTTATGTTGAAGCTCTAACAGCTTTTCTTTCCAAAGCAAGTAATCACTAGTTGCACAAATTGTGCTATGCACCATTAGCCTGTTGTTTTCAGTATAATATTGTTGATTCCTGTTCTGATATAACCAATCTTTCATCATATGTGATCACCAGTAGACGTAGGAGGATATATTGTCTGAGTGATGGCTTCTTCCTATGATAGGTTGCAGAACTGAGTCATTAAAACTAGCAAGTTAAGGGTCTTAGAGGTAGTATCAGCTTGTTACCTTTTCTCTCCCTGGGAGGGATTACCAGAAGTAAGAACTTCTTTGTGTGTTCTCACTAGTCTTGGAAAAGTTTGCTGTTTGATGAAGCCTGTATTTCACCTTTTCGTTAAGTGAGAAACTGAATACAGAGACAACAATGCTCCTAACATTGTTTTTTCACAAGTGCCTTGCTGTGTTTTTGTCCCTGCTGGGGCCTGAGCACCATGGGCTACTGACGCCCAACCACCAGGCAGGAGGGGAAAAGAAAAAGGAGAGCACAAAGGCCAGGGGCGAGATAAGGAGAATTTAATATGATAACACACAAGAAACAATCAGAACAACAACAGCAATAGCAACAGCAAGCAAAACAAGGTACAAAACAAGCAGTACCGAGCGCACAGACAAGGCGGAGCGAACACGAACCCAAGCGCACCCCTCAGCTGGCATCGCAGAGCTCCGGCACTGGGGCTGGGGGCATGATGTCAGCATGGTATGGAATAGCCCAGCTGTGGCTCCCCGCCAACTCCTACTGAAAATTAACCCTGTCCTGGCTGAACCAGGACATTATCCACCCCTTATTCTACACCATCTATGTCATAGCCAGCAGCCATGTAACAATCAACAGAAATACAATATAGTTCACTGGCCATTATTCCCCAAAATTAAGTCCTCCTGAGGCGCACATCAGACCTCTCCATCCTCCTGCATCACCCATCAGGTGCACCCAGGTCCTTGAG
>VZZY01007817.1:7961-20981 GCA_013400335.1 Eurystomus gularis | reverse complement strand
AAATATAAATATAAATATAAATACATCAGCCTGCCCCTAAAACAAAATGTAAAGAACAATTAGAGCCAATTAATGAACGACAAATATTGGTCAAGAGAGTGCAAGATGTGCTGGCAAAGGCACGGTTGCACCCAAGGTAAGGTTGGACTTGGCGACCCCAGAGGTCTTTTCCAACCTTAATGACTCTATCAACAGCAAGAAAATCCCAAATCCCCACGCTGGACACAGTTTGTAGCTGCAGGAGAAGCTTTTCTCAGGTTACAGCCACACATTTCTATCAAAATCCTTGATATTGAAAGCGTAAAGCTTTCCTACACGTGGAAACACCCCAGGTTTGTCGCGTTAATAAAGCAGGTTGTGTTTTAATTCCGAGGTTCAGCGGCTCCAGCTCGAAGGAGCCTTCTCTCCTTTCCGAGATGAAAGCCACACCAGAATCGGGACTATATGAGGGCTTTGCTCATGCTAAAAAAGCAACCAAACCCACAAGAGCCCTCAGGCTTCCAAAGCCTAACTGCTGGTCTGCATTAAGACAAAACTTGAAGAGCCTCATTTCCCAAACCCTCTTCTATTTTTTTTCCCCCTCTTCTCATTTTCTTCTTCTTAAGAAGGGAAAATCTGGAAGCCTAAAGCTCTTCTTATCCCAACATCTGCACACTAACAACCCTGCAGGCCCACAAAGCCCATCCCCAGCAGGTACTTGGCTCACCTCGATGGGGTATTGTGCAGGCATTAGCATAGGTCCATCTGAAAGGCAACCTGCCTGGGCCATCCATCGCCTTTCTTTCCCAGGAAAGGAAACAAAATGCAAAATCTCGGCACTCGGGGAGAGGAAATCCCAACCTCCAGACTGCTTTGCTCAGGCCAGAAATGTCCTGCCAGCATGGGGATGCAGATGGGCTTCCATAGCTGCTTATGGGTCTACCAGCCACCACCTTCATCCATCCCACCAGGGCTAAGCAAACCAGAAGGAAATACAACATATTAACAGCTCGGGTGGAAATCTGGAGTTCCAGCAAGATCCTAAAGGCAAAAAAGGAAATAACTGGGTGGATTTCACCACTGCCTGGATCTCACCACTGCCTGCTCAGCGAGGGGAGAGCTGCACCTCTGGGACCTGCCACCACACATCACAGAGTCACACACTGGTTTGGGTGGGAAGGGACCTTTCAAGCTCATCTGGTCCAACTCCTGCAGGGAGCAGGGACATCTGCAACCAGAGCANTTGAAGTCCTGCAAGGCCACCAGAAGGTCTCCCTGGAGCCTTCTCCTCTCCAGGCTGCACAAGCCCACCTCTCCCAGCCTGGCCTCCCAGCAGAGGCCTTCCAGCCCTCCCACCGTTTCTAGATGACGTAGCTGCTCACCATCGCAAACAAATGATGTGATAAAACACTCGGAGGTCTGCAGCGCTATCACCTGCTTGCTTTATTAGCCTCTCATGTGGTCGGCTGGAGACCAAACCCGAGGACAACCCTGCATCGGTTCCTGCGATTAACTCAAACCAAGTTGCTGAGGAATCTTCTGTACAGGTGGCTGAGCTTTTCACACCCCAACGTGTCCCTGCTCCCCAAACCCCCCCGCACACAACCGGATAATGTACAACCAGAGGGACAACACCAAAAAAATAAAGGCAGGGAAGTTAATGGACAATCCTGCTCCTTCTCCCCACCCCCAAAAAAAAAAACCACAGACAGAGGAAAGGCGCCAACCTCTTATTTCAACAGAAGCTTGAAATGGAGCCAAGCTCACCAGAAAATGAGGTCAAGGGAGCTGGGAGCGTGTACCTGTCCCCCCGGCCAGCCCAGCCCCGGCCGTCCCACACCAGCACGTGCTGGTTGCTGGTTTATTCTTCAATCTTTCTACGGTCCTGCTTGGCAGGGGGGTTGGACTTGATGATCTCCAGAGGTCCCTTCCAACCCCTAACGTTCTATGATTCTATGATTTATACTGGGTTTGGCGAGCAGGGGAAAAGGCCCTTCTGTGCTGAAATATGGGAGAACGGAAAGGATTGAGCATGCCAGGAGAATAATGGGATAGACTGAAAATGAGGATTTCAGCTGGCATTTCCAAAGGTAAGGGTTGAGGGACACCATCCGTGGCCACAGATACGCCAGAAAGGGGTTTTTCTTTATGTTACTGGTGCATGAGGTCACCTGTGGACTCTCCCTCCTAACACAGCACCCCTGAAAAGAGCTTTATAAATCATTAAAAACCCCCAAGACGAGCGATTTCAAGGCTCAAAGAAGAAGATTAAGAGACTCAACCGCTGTAGGTTCCACACCAGGCCAGCCTGGCCTCAACTCAGGCTGGAGAAGAGCCACCAAGAGCACATTCAAGGCATTACTACAACACAATATGGAAAATTTACCGTGATAAAAATTTTTACTATGAGGATTTAGACCCTGCTTTCCACGGCTGGGGAAAATATAGGGGAAAAAAATAAATAGCATGAGTTAAAATGGGTGTTTTTTGCCAGCTGGCAGCGCTGATAAAGGGATTTCTACCCCAGCAAAGGGACTTCTACCCCAGCTCGGAATTAAGCCCTGGGTCTGTGGAGTCCATCAGACCCTTCCTGGGGCTGGTTCACCCAACAGCGACCGAATCCTAAAGAGAAAAGGAAGAAATAAAGGGGGAAAAGGATGATTTTTGAAAGGAATTTGCTTCTGCTGCTCCTCTTGCCAAGGGATGTGGGTCAGAGAAGAAGGACGTTGGCAGGAGCGTGTGAAAAGCCACAGGGTGAAGGTTTGGGGGTTTAATAACTAATTATTTAGTTATCTGTGTGTTAATAAAATCAGCATTTTAGAGAAGCCAGGATCTGCTGCTTCAGGAAAAAGACCCGGTTAAGAAGAGAACAGTTTCAAGTGGTCTCCAGTTTTCTGCTCCAAAAAGAAGCACCCCAGGGCTCTGCTTCTTCCCCAAACCTACCCAGGAATTCCCAACCTCACGCACACAGCTCCTGCTCTCTTCTTTTTGCCCAGAGCCAGGGCACATCTAAAGAAGGAATCGAGATTGAAATCGTGACAGCGATCTTCATAAGCAACGCTGTTCCCATGGCAGCCAGCAAGGGATCTACTGACATGGTGAGGGAAAGGACAGGGACAGACCGGGGGACAGAAGAATCATGGAATCGCTTTGGCTGGAAGAGACCTTTAAGGTCGTTGAGTCCACCTGTTCCCCCAGCACTGCCAGGGCACCACTAACCCATGGCCCTCAGCACCACATCTCCACACCTTGGAAACCCCTCCAGGGATGGGGACTCCACCACTGCCCTGCCCAGCCTGGCACAGCCCTTCACAGCCCTTCCCACCAAGAAATTCTTCCTCAGCTCCAACCTCAACCTCCCCTGGGGCAACTTGAGGCCGTTTCCTCTTGTCCTGTCACTTGTTCCTTGGGAGGAGAGCCCAACCCCACCTGGCTCCAACCTCCTGGCAGGGAGTTGTGCAGAGCCAGAAGGTCTCCCCTGAGGCTCCTTTGCTCCAGGCTCAACAGCCCCAAGAGGAACGGTGCCAAAAACAGAGGGCACAAATCCACAGCTTAACCCAAAAGCACAGCTTCTGGCTCAGTACCATGGGAGCACCAGCCCTTGGAAAGCTTCTTCCTCCTCCTCCTCCTCCTCTCAGAGCAGGGAAGCAGCTTTCAGCAGCAGCTTTTGGAGTTAGCATCCTCCCATCAACAAAATTTACATTTCAGGTAATCCCTGCCTCAAAACTACCTCCTTTTGACATCATCAGGCACAAGGAGGGACAAAAGGAAATGTTTCACACCTACAAGGCCCTCTCCAACTGCATTTTCCCTCCCCGAGGCAATCAAGTCCCCAGAGGGGTGCACAGCCCTGGGCCTCACCCCTGAGCCTGTCCCACCAGGGCTGCAGTCGCCCCTGGGGAAGGATGAGGTTGGATCTCACCTACATTCCCTTTATCACCTCCCATCCCCAGGCTGGGGAAGATGCAGGATGGTTTGACCTTGCTCTCTCCCTGGGAGGTCCCACCAGGAGGGGACCTGCACAAAGAAAGCCCCGGAACATTAAATCCAGAAACTCCCCCTCCCCAAAAACAAAGCCAATCGTTCACAGCAGCTTTCAGAGCAGGGCACAAGGCGAGGCCATCGCTTCACTCATCATTTTCACCACCTCACTGAGCAATTTCTAACAACTCAAGAGGCTGAAATGAAAACCTCCTTCCTCTGGTCACAGTTAGGCCAGGCTTAAAAAGCTCGGGGTCAGCTCCAAGCTCTGTGTGCAACCTGAACAAGTCACGAAGGCGGTTATCCATCTTCCAGGCTTTTTATCTGCTCCCTCATCCCACCTCTACTTATTTCCAGGTTCTTCAAGCAACAGACATTTTAAAACACACACAGAATCCCAGCGTGGTGGGGTGGGAAGGGACCTCTGGAGATCATCTGGTCCAACCCCTGCTCCAGCAGCTCACCCAGAGCAGGGGGCCCAGGATCGTGTCCAGGCACCTTTGGAATCTCTCCAGAGAAGGAGACTCCACAACCTCTCTGGGCAGCCTGGGCCAGGCTCCCACACCCTCACACCAAACAAGTTTCTCCTCCTCTGAACCTCCTGGGTTCACCCTCAGAATAAAACCTCTACGAGCACCGTTTGCAGCAGCAGCAAGACCCTGACGCTGGTTGAAGCAGAGGCACCACCATGGTACGACCGTACAACATTCCTAAAACCAGTTTTAGGACTCACTAAGCTTGTGTTACACATCCCAGCTACACGCCCGGGGGGATTCTGAGCCTCCAAGCCAACATCGAGAAGCTGCAAGTATCTCCCAAGGCTTTGCTGCAGGTGGAGAGTAAATATCCTCCAAGTCTATTAACAAAAGGAGAGAAAACAAGCGGCAGCCTCCGGTGAAATTCCCTCTCGTGGAGCGGGGCCGGCCAGGTTTGACTCGGCTGCCACGCTGCAGGCCGGTAACGTTTCCAGGGAAAAGGAATTAGTGGGATTAGTAGGAAAAAAAACCCACAAGAAAACCAGGTTGGTTTTTAATTTGACTCGAATCCCATCACCAGGCCGCGCAGAAGCTGCTCAACCTGTGCTGAACTAAAGTGCTCTAATGAAGTTAAGAGATGCTCGATATCAGGGAGAGAATTCCAGTATCTAAATCCTGCCGGAAAACAAGCGGCTGCCCCCGGATTCCACGCGACCCCTGCACAAGTTCTTCCGACGCTTCTCTAACGCAGGAGGAGGCGAGGAACCTGCAATCATGCTGAATATTTAAAAATAATCATAATAATGAGAAATCTCTCAGCGGACTTACGCACATCAGCGCCGGCGAGCAGCCCAGGGCTTGGCTCCTGGTGGAGAAGTCAGCAGCTCGGGCCACCACTGGACACACAGACCTTCAGGCTTCATCTGACCTGAGCAACAGCTCTGGGAAATTCGGTCTGTGTGCTAAAACTGGGGGAACAAACCCAACAATCCAGAGAAAAAGGCACCGCCCCTCCTTTGGAGGGCAGGAACAATCAGGGGAGGAACTCCTGGGACCTCCAGGCTACACCCCACCTCCTGGGCTGGGTGAAAACAGGGAGGTTTCCACCCTTCCTTTGCCCCTCCTGAGGGAACAGACCTTCAGCTGGTATCAACGTCCTTGCAGGGACCAGGGAATTCCAACCCTGACCTTATCAAGGTATCATCAAGCCTGCATGACAAACACCCAGCCCTGGCACTGCAGCTCACCTTTTGTCTCCACAAGTACCCTGCAAATCAAGGTTTCTCCCTGTTTGGGACCACAGGCTGGGCTTGCAGAGGTCTACCTGCTTCAGGAGAAGGTTAACCACACCTGATGATGGACACGGGGAGGTCTGGGGTCATCGGGTGAGGTGGGAACACCTGCACTGCCCATGCTGGGACGCAGTTGGGTGCGTGGCACCCGCCGTGATGTGTCACCTGAGGGGTCCCCAGCGTCTCCTTCTCCCCAAACCACGAGCAGTCCTGACCCCTGCATCCCAAGCAGGAGAGGTTCTCCAAAGATGTGTCCTACAAGCTTCACCAGGAGGTAAAACCATGAAATTTTAGTGGTTTTTCACCTTGAGACATCACAACAAAGTCACTTTACGATTCCTAGTGACACACAGAACATCAAACACTTCCATAATTCACTATATTTAGGTCTGAGTTGACAAAACATCCCAAACTCACCCCACATTTAACAAGAAGACGCCTTCCAACAACCACCTGTCCCTAAATTCAGAGTTCAAAGGGTAGAAGCTGCACCAGAAAAGCTTTGTTGTCTCAGTGCTGTAACCAAAACGCTGCAAGGTCCCAGGCAAGCTGAAGGTCGCTGCTTTAACATTCAATCCCTAACGTCTTTCTTACGCAACTAGAGATGAAGTTGAATCTTCTACTTAGAAAACCTGCCCGGCAGGTTAAGTCAGCAGCAGGAGACATCTTGGGAGCAGCTCTCAGTTCAATGAAAGAAAATAAACCCAAGCTCCCCATGCCACCAACTCCTGGAGGATCGCGGCTTTTAGATCCAATTGTTTTAGGGAGGTTAAACCCAGCCTAACGTGGCAAGAAGAAATGGGAGCTCGTGAGTGAGAACCTGCTCTGCAACCTCGTGGTCAGGCTGCTGTGAGCTGCGAAACCTCCGCTGAGGCATTTTAAATAGGCAGGTAATAATGCAATGGCAACGTGATGCTGGGAATCCATCACATCTTAGAATCGTAGAGTAGGTTTGGGTGGAAGAGACCTTGAAGATCACAGAGTCCAACCATTCCCCAGCACTGCCAGGGCACCACTAACCCATGGTCCTCAGCACCACATCTCCACGGCTTGGAAACCCCTCCAGGGATGGGGACTCCACCACTGCCCTGCCCAGCCTGGCACAGCCCTTCCCAGCCCTTCCCACCAACAAATTCTTCCTCAGCTCCAACCTCAACCTCCCCTGCTGCAACTTGAGGCCGTTTCCTCTTGTTCCTTGGGAGAAGAGCCCGACACCTCCTGGCTCCAACCTCCTTTCAGGGAGTTGTGCAGAGCCAGAAGGTCTCCCCTGAGCCTCCTTTGCTCCAGGCTCAACACCCCCAGCTCCCTCAGCCGCTCCTCACCACACTCCTGCTCTAGACCCTTCCCCAGCTCCGTTGCCCTTCTCTGGCCACGCTCCAGCCCCTCAAGGTCCTTCTGGGAGTGAGGGGCCCAACCCTGACCCCAGGGTTGGAGGTTGGGGCTCCCCAGTGCCCAGTGCAGGGGGACGATCCCTGCCCTGCTCCTGCTGCCCACACTGCTGCTGACACAAGCCAGGACGCTGGTGGCTTCTTGGCCACCTGGGCACTCGCTGGCTCATCTCCAGCCGCCTGTCACCAACCCCCCAGCTCCTTTCCCTGGGGCACTTTCCAGCCGCTCTGCCCCAGCCTGGAGCTCTCAGGGGGTTGATGTGACCCAAGAACAGGATCTGGCCCTTGGCCTTGTTGACCCTCACCCCATTGGCCTGGGCCCATCGATCCAGCCTGGCCAGACCCTTCTGTAGAGCCTCTGACCCTCCAGCAGATCAACACTCCCACTCAACTTGGTGTTGTCTGACTGAGGCTGCCTCGATCTCCTCATCCAGATCATGGAGAAAGATGAAAGAGAACAGGCCCCATCACCAAGCCCTGGGGAACACACATCTTGGAGTGATGGTGGGTAAAGCCAGCAGGAATCTGTGTTTGGCTCTGAAAATGGTCCTTCACATCAACTATCACTCAGGCTTCAGCTCCTTCCTCAGACCCAGCCCAACGTATCTTCTTCCTGCATCAATATTTTGGGTCAAATTTGGACTCCTGGCCCATGTTTCTCTTGAATTTCAGGTCCTGCTCCACATCAGCCCCGGGGCTCCAAGGGGATGGCAGAGGATGGATCTCAGAGGATGGATCCCCAAAGACTGGAGAGGGGCAGCTGCAGGCACGGAGCATTTTTATGGAAGTTTACCTCCCAAAAATGAGAAAAGTCAGGAAAAAAAGTCAAGAAAGAAATACAAAAAAGCCTTCTCAGCAAACCTACAAAAAACCAGAGCCACGCTTGGACTTTCCAGGCTTCTCCTCAATGAATCCTACCAGTTTTGGCCAGGAAAAACGGAGATGAAGCGTAGGCCGGGCCGTTGTACGGCGGAAGAAGCATCGCTGCTCCCAACGGGCTCCTCCGCAGGGTTACGTGGCCTGGTGTCACCATCCAAGCAGCAGTTCGGCTCCTAAGCAAGGAATGTGCAGCAGAGCAGCTTGCCCAGCTCCACGGGCCCACCACGGCTCGTTCATCTACCCGAAGAATCATCTAAAGAATAAAGAGCAGCCAGTCTGGTAACCGGGGTGAAGGTCAAACAGCCACGGCGAGCAGGGATTTGTCTCTTATGTTGCTGGGTCTCTGAGCACCAGGTGTTTACAAACCCTCTGTCCCCGGCTAAATTTACACACAACCAACTTATATTTAGAATTACGTCACCGAGGACGGGGAAGGAAGGTTGTCACCCAGCACCTCAGCAAGCCCCCCCAAGCCAAGGCAAGGACAATATCCAATTGCCGAGGGAAAACGAGCAACAATTCAGAGGAGAGAACCGTCTGAAAGCCGCCGCTTGGCCAAAACCAGGGATCTCTGCGTCCCGTTTCCGAGTGGTCACCAAACCCTGCGAGGAAAGGCTGAGAGCCCTGGGGCTGCTGAGCTGCACAAGAGAAGCCTCAGAGGGGATCTGATCAATGCTGAGCAAGAGCTCAAGGGCCCATGGGGGGCAAGAGGATGGGGCCAGACTCTTGTCAGTGGTGCCAGTGACAGGACAAGGGGCAATGGGCACCAAGTGGAAGCCAGGAGGTTCCATGGGAGCAGGAGGAGAAACTTGTTTGGTGTGAGGCTGTGGGAGCCTGGCCCAGGCTGCCCAGAGAGGTTGTGGAGTCTCCTTCTCTGGAGAGATTCCAAACCTGCCTGGACACGATCCTGGGCCCCCTGCGCTGGGTGAGCTGCTGGAGCAGGTTGGACCAGATGATCTCCAGAGGTCCCTTCCCACCCCACCACGCTGGGGTTCTGGGAACCGCAGCGTTTAGGAGAGTAGAGTTTACACGTTAGCAGCTCTTCATACTAAGCGTGGGGTGTGCAATTATCTGTGCACATGTCCGGGTGACTAAGACTACGCGGCGCGACTTGGATCTCAAGGTCTCTTGCCTGCATAGCCCAGAGCTGCGGAATTTCCTCATTTTTGAGAAACCCGACAGCTCGAGCTCACCCTCCCAAGGTGGCAACCCGAGGCCACGACTTTCCCTGTCCCGTGCACACACGTCATTCCCTCCCTAATGACTCCACCACAGAGGAACGATTGGATCTACAGACCTAGAAGGCTGAAAAGCGAAGGAGAAAAGGACTCCCAGCACACTCACACGTGGCCAGCTCCTCGAAGAAGAATCCAGGGCAGAAGGACAAGCCAAGGGGACCTCCTCTCTCCAAACCCAACAACAAAGACCCAAAGTTGGGCACTGAAAACCAGGGAGAAGAAGACTTCTCCAAGAGCAACGCTACAAACCTCAGGCTTCTGGGCAAACTGGCAACGGTACCGACAAGGCGCTGTGGATTGAGGAGGGCAAAGGCAAGAGAAGAGCAGGACGGGCAGCGCTGCACGGTCTCCATCATGGAGACACCCAACCTGGTGATAAACCACCTTAATTAATTCACCTCCGCTGCCTCAAAGTTTGAATCCAGCTGGGAATTGTCCTAAGATGGCATCAGAAATAATAAACCCAAGGGAGAAATCTGGCTGGTAACTTACTGGCCGGCCAGGAGAGCGGGTGAAGGTCTCCTCCTGTGGCCGAGACCAATTTCCATGTATAAACAGAATGTTCTTCCAATAAATTGACTTTTCAGAGACATTAAGGCTTAAGCAGGGAGCTGAAAAACCCTCGGCTACACTCGGAGCCAAGTTTCTCCCCTCCTACTCTTGATTTCACACCCATGGGACCATCACGAGTCTCACTAATAAAGGTGAGGAGAGTTCGTAGGGAAGCGTGGGTGTGAAATGGAGCCTTTCCCTTCCACCAGTGTCTACCCCGTGGATCAGAAGACCCTCGAGGGCTCAGATTTGGGTATTTAACCACAGCACGTTTGCCAGGAGCTTGTGCCGCGGGAGGCACCGACGTTACCAATCGTTTTCCCGGGAGGAAAGCAGAAAATAGAACCCAGTTGCCTACAGGAAGCTAAAAACCAATCAAGTCCCAAAGCAACACGACCGGTGGAAGGCCCATGAGTCTCCAGAGCTGCAACGCCCAGGAAGAAACCCCAGGAACAGCCACCACCAAAAACCTGAAGCTTTAGACCACTGGAATCCGTGTCAAGTGACACAAATACAACCTTGTTTGATGTTCAGACACCCTGGTCCTGAAGCCCGACCCCATCAAACCACTCATGAGCATGACCAAGCCCCACCAGCCCCATTGGCCTGTCGGGATGTAGGAAGGACCATCTTCTCCTGCAAAGTGGAGCTGAACTCAAGCTGGGGAGGTCTACCTGCAGCGGAAGAAGCAGCAGATAAATATATTTCAGCCATAGGGTGTGTGAGGGAACCTGCTGCAGCACCTTTGGTTTTCATCATAACATGGAGACATCAGCTGAAGAGCTTCTTGGGACGCCCAACGTGATCGATCTCACCCTGTGCAACGTCCCCACCGATGTGTTACTTGTTTGAGGGGTCTCCACCCTCGGCACGCAGCAGATGGGGATGATCTCGGCGTGTCCTCGAGGAAAGCGCTCACTCATCCAAGGTTTGGCTCTATCAGCTGCACCACTACAGCTCTAACAGCACGAGGAGATGAAGTTTCTTCAGCTCACAGACACAAACATCCACTAGGTAGGTCCGTGCTGGTGTCAGGCAGCTGCATGGAGAAGCTGTAGACATCTCACAGAGCTTGGTGGTGGCTCCAAGCTCAACGACTCAGGTTGGCCCCAACACAAGCACCTAAAGAGGCAAAGCAAGCTGTCTGGCTGGACGCTGAAGTTCTCAAGAACCTGAGCTCCTGCTGCCCAGTGGGATATGGAGAGTAACCAATCAGTCAAACACCAGCTGGAGCTTCTTTACTAGCAGGAAAACTGGTGGATGCCATCAGCACGTACTCAACTTGCCTGTAGTTCAACTCCCCAACGCAATATCCCACCTCCTACGGACAGCATGGAGTTCCATCTCAGCACCAACGATGCCCCACCTCAGCAACGATGCCCCATCACCGGCAGTATTCAAGGTCAGGCCGGATGAGGCTTTGCGCAACCTGCTCTAGTGGAAGACGTCTCTGCCCATGAGCTGGACTGGACAATCTCTGAAGGTCCCTTCCAACCCAAACCATTTGGTGAATAATTCCCACAGAAACCAAGGCTGAGCCTGGCGATTTACGGCACTCCACTCACGTCACCGGGCTCTGACCAACACTCCCCAAGCCCCCATGTCTCGCAGCAGCACGAGCTACAAAATCACCTCCTCCAAAGCCCCACATCCCTCTCCATCACACCCCACAGCAGGTACAAGACCAGAAGAAGCCACCATATCCAGCAGCAGCAAATGTCCCACAGCCCTCACGGTTGGTTTTGAACCACGCTCTCCACCACGGCGGCCAACCACGCTCCGGAAATATCTAATATCACGATATTTGAGAGCAAGGAAGGAGACGATGAACCTCGAGGTCCCCCCCACCTCTGACGAAGACCATTACTGAGCTACTGCACATGATCCTTTTCTCAAGCTTGAAGGACACGTGCTGGTAGGAGAATGTCCTAAGCAAGACACATCACTAATGAAGCAACAAGTGTGACTTGGAGACAACTCGGACCGAGCTCTGAGAAAACAAGGCTCCTGAAAACATCTCAACAGCTTTCAGAGCCCCAGCCCAGAACACGAGCCCCGAGAAAACCCCAAAGCCGGGCCAATAAATCAGTATTTCTTCTAAAAAGCCGTTAAAACCACCCAGGTTTCTTTCAAGAGCCCAGGTTTGCGACACGCAAGGTCGTTTTAGACAACGAGCAGCAGCACGATATACCCTGTGGGCTTTTAACCATCGAGCAATGCCTGGTTGGACACCAAACACCACGAGCCACCCCAGCCCTGCAAGACGGGATCACACTCGAAACTAAAAAGACAAAATACCTAAATCAGGCTAAAACTTTCTGGAGGGACAGTGGAGTCGTCTGAACACGGAGGGTGGCTCAGGACGGGACCATCGCTCCTTGCCGGGGTTAAGCTCACGTAAATCAGGTGTGGGGTTTGCTCCGGGCTCTCCCGTCCTGGGAGAAGCAGGAGCCACGTCTAAGCCAAACACAACCTGGATTTACAACGAAATCCTCCGTCTCTCACTAATTTTAGAAGGCTCGGCCGCAGGCATCAGTTTCGGCCGAAACAGATCCTCAGCTGCTCCAGGTGGGCACGGACAGAACTCGCAGCATTCGCTCAAAAAAGGTTTGCTCTGTTGTCCTTGCTCACAACGCGCCATTTTTTAGCTTTGCCTCCAATCCAAGCACGGCACAGAGGTGCTACAGGCCAGGTGTCCACCCCAGAGCCAGCCGCACGTCGGGGATGCCGCACGCGCAAAGTTTAGGAAGCACCCGAATCCTTCGCGAAGGAAGTCTAAAAATGTAAAAACAGCGTTCAGAACCAACAAGAAAAGGCGGGGGGGAGGGAGAAACCCCACCGCTGCCAGCAGGAACTGAATGGCTTGCTCAGAAGGAGGGATAAAGCCGGCAGCTCTGGCGCGATGTCGAGGGGGTTAGTGAAAATCCCCAGCGCAGAGGAGAACCAGAGTTCACCGGCCATTAGGCTGCTCTCCCCCCTTTTGCCTGGCTCCTTCCTCCTGTCAGAAAATGGGGTCAAGGCGGGGGCCGGCTGTTGGAGGGGAGGATTCGCGGGGCAAAATAAAGACTCGGTAACTCCTCCGCACACTGAGGGGGGGAAAAAAAATAACATTAATAATAATTTTCTTCAAAAGGTGCGGAAAAATGGCCCCCCCCGGGGAGGCCGGGACACGTCCGCACTCACCGCCGGGCCTCCCCCCGCACAGCCCCGCCGGGCCGGGGCCCGGGCCCCGGGG
>VZZY01007816.1:182-20263 GCA_013400335.1 Eurystomus gularis | reverse complement strand
CTAAATGATTCTGTGATTGTATTTTGACCCTCTGTTCTGTCTGCTGAAACCTATATAGAGCTAATAGAAATTACTCAAGGCTGGTAAAAGAGGACAGCCTTTTTTGTTGTGGCAGGTAAAGATAAGTAGTAGGCCCTGGGGCATTGAAAATGGCAATGTGTTTGCCATTTAAGTAACAGAATTTATACCTACATGGTGACAGCTACATTTTAAGTGCTTTAATTTCAAACTAATTCCCACTTCTAACACAGAATAATTATAACCTTCCTTTCTACGTTTAATTTATTTGCTTTTTCAGTTTATTTTCAGGATCTCACATTTTGGCATTTGTTTCCAAATATGCTCTAATGCTTGCTGCTACTTTATAAATTACAGAATTTTTTTCTGCATTTTTACCATTTCATTGTAATAGATGGTAAACATATTCTTAAGTTCATATAGCTATTAAACATGCACAAACACACGTGAAATATCACACTGGTCTCTTTCTCATTTGGTCCTGTTCTTTATTCAACATAGTTACTGTGAAATATTACTGTATTAGGCAATAAGGTCATAAATTAAATTTGTGTTTCCTGCAGGCAATCTATTTTTTTTACAATATTAATTGGTGAATCTAACCTTGAACTCATGCCCTCTAGAGGCACTTCTGTGTTAAGAATACATGTAATTTTAATTTGCCAGAATGATGTCTGAACTCCTGAAAGTAAAACCAGAAGTCTCAGTTGTAACAATGAACTGAAGTGTCATCAGTAGCTCTAACCCTACTCTAGAGCTACAGGGACCTCTTAGATACAAAATACGATACTGAAAGAACACATTTTTATTTTACGTCCACTGTGCATTTGATAGTTATTGATGTATATTTAAGCAAAAAAGCAACAGATGGGGTAAGCTATTAATTTTTTTATTTTGTACTGGTTTTTAACTTGTAGTTAGTTCTAAAATAGAACAGAAAGTGTTCCTATTAGCTAATGAGGAAGGTTTTTTTAAAGATGTGTAATTTTTTTTTTATATACTAAGTATAGCTGTGTAAAGACGACAAGCTTTTGGGCATGCAAGTTCTTCTTCAGGTTTAAAATAGAAACAGCAGCCTCCAAGCTAAATACTGGGTAAGAGAAATTGCTCTGGGTTTAACTTCATTATTCTAATCATTTAGACAAATTGAAGAAAAGGCATCTAGCACTGGAGGAGCTGAGAGAGATGTGGGTGAGATTCCCAGCTCCTACAGGAAGGAGAAAGGCAGTTAATTATTACTTTTGGTGTAATGAAGAGGAGGGTGAAGGCTGGGAAGAATCAGTAAGCTATCAAACTGGTATCTCTACTGATTCTTCAAGTTTTTTTACTGAAGTGCTGGGGCCTGAGTTGTGGGCCTCGAGCTAGAGTTGACCTGTGAATGAGTCACAACCTAGCAGAATGTTTTGGTTTTCCTATTGTCTTTAGGTTCCAGAGGCAGAACCTGGCCCACCTGTGTCTTTGTGGCTCTGCTCTCACCCAGGTGGTTGTGGTTGGGGTGGTGGGTGAGGCCAGGATTATATTAACCAGAAGCCGATCAATTGGAAGAGTTTCCTGTTGGGTGGGATTTCTGTTGGGGCTGGTTGCATCTTGCTGAGCACTCTCAGTGGTGTCCTTCCATGTGAAGGGCTATTGAGGGAGCCATCTCTGTCCATTGTGTCCAGCAGGTGATGTTAGCACCACAGTGGGCAGTGGAGGAGCTGGGCCCACAGGAGTCTGTGGCAGGACTGCCTGAAAGAAGACTTCTGAGGGGATGTTGCAGAGTTCAGTGTTAGCCTGTGTGATCAGGCAACCGATGGCAGCGTATAATGATGATGGCTGAATCAGCACAACAAGTACTAACTAGAACTATAATTTAGTTCACAGGCTGGTCTTTTGAGACTAGGGTGAATATCACCTCTGAATCAGGATTTGGAGGGCAGAAGGTGAGGTCTCCTACCTGTAGTTGTTTGACGCTCTGCTGTTTGATTTGCTCGATTTGAACATCAGAGATTTCATGAAGGCATTTGGCACATGGAATGAAGTGTGAAGTAAGGACATGTATGTGTGGGATCTGTGGATTTTTTTCTCCTTCTGTTGTGGGTGAGTTGAAGGACTGGGCAATGGAAAAGGCTATGAGAGACCTCCCCTTGAGAAATATCAGAAATTAAAAATTCTAGGAGAAGGAAAAGATTTCCTTAGGTGATATTGGTTCATACAGGTCAGTCACACTATTCCAGGAAGCTGTATTTCTTGAGACTGCTTCTAGGATTTCAGGGTATGCATTAAGTGAATGTAACAACCTGAGGCTGAGTTTTTACAGGATATAGTGAAAATCCAGAGTTCAGAGTAGCATTTAAGGTCTGTGATAAGCACAGCTGAAGTTTTATAACTCTCAAAGTATATATCATTACCCTGCATCCCACTGTCATTTTGCCACTCCCTCCTCTTCCATCATATCAAGTATAAACTACTTCAGAAGCTGCTATGATCTCTTACTCATTTTAAAAAGTTGATGGATAGGTCCATTTGTTCCATTGCACTACTTTCTATCACTTTCATCTTCTGAACAGGCAAGTTAATGTATTTAGGGTTTTTGTGCTGTCTTTTCTGACTTCAGGGCTAAATAGTGGCTCACAAGTATATTTTTGCCACCATTAGCAAGCTACCAGAAGCCCTCGGCAGCTGTTCAGGCTGCTTCATCCCTGTAGTGATAATTATGCTCATGGTTAGGTTATCTTCCTATGCCATTGTGCAGATCATAGAATCTTAGAATCACAGATTGGTTTGGGTTGGAAAGGATCAGTATTGTATGATTTTTATCTCTGTACCTTCTCTGTTTCTTGCTATCACCCTTCTTACACTGAAGTTTAAAACAAATTTGGGAACTAGTTATTTTTGTCTAATTTCATACAGTTCAGTCCTGGTCATATATACTAAAATATACTTTGATTCTCATTGTTAAATATTGTGGGAAATGGTCAGAATGCTGTTATTACTGGAAATAGCTGACAAATAAATCTTAGGAGAGTTTCTTCTGATTTGCTTAAGATTTTTACCATTGAAAGTATCCTTGAGGACTTAAGAAGTAAGTTAGAAATATGTGTCATGGGAACTTGTAAAATATGAGGAGCGATATTAAAACTGCCACATTATTGCATTGGCACCTTGAAGCTTTCTGAAGTGTATAGTTATTTGTGTCTAATGAGCAAATATATCACACACCTAAAATATCTTTCACCATATATATAACAGTTTGATAGATTTTTCTAAGGGAGGAAACTCTGAATCTTGAAGAAAATGATGGGTCTTCTTTTGTAGCATGCTTTATCCAAAAGATAGAATACCAAAGAAAACTCACACACAAAGTAAATACCTGCGTACTTGATGGTACTCCAGTTTGTGAATTTTTTATTACTAGTGAGTAATTTTTAATGTTAGGTGTATATAAATATGAATAAAGATCTGACATGTCAGTCATCAGTATGTTGTTTGAAAACTTTGCTAGAAAATCATATCGTTGAGGTGAGATCTCAGTCAAGATGCTTGATATTGTTACTGGCTTAATACATAACAGAATGAAACTGATTTGTTAAAATGAATTGGTGGATTTTAAAATGGCAAGTACCATTTACTGCCCACTTCAAATTACTGTGGCATGTAAGGACTAGTGAGTCATGATAAACCAATGAATACCGCTTAATTATTCAATATTAATTGTGGAATTATGCTAAGATTGAAAATAATACCTTTATTAGGTTATTCTGAGTAAAACTAAGAAAAAAATAACTCTCTTCATCAGTCTCAGTCATAGCTGTTCATTGGTAGTGTAGAATAAAAGGCACAAAATGCTTCCAGCTTTAATTCCTATCTACTCTGCAAATAAGCACCCTACATTTTTTGCTTTACTGAAATAGTGATAATTAGGCTTGTCATACAAATCTGTTTAACACTGTTGATTTTGTATTGTGCAGCTGAAAAATAACAGCATTCACGTATTTCAAAAGCACCAGACCACACCATGAACATTTGATGTAGCTTTTTGTTCTCCATTGCACTGTCTGAAAAGGGAAAATTTATCTTGGAAATATGCTGAATAGTTCTAAATAATTCAGGTAGTTACAAAGTGGAAAACATGCCAGATAAGAAGCAAAGCTTACAGGATTTTTTCACTAACGCTTCAATAGGTAAATTCTGTTAGGAAGTGGAGAGTAACTGCTGATGCTGTCAGACCTGAAACAGGAACTATCATCATGATACCATGTCCTGGTTTGGCCTGGACAGGGTTAATTTTGTGTGGAGCCAGGTTATTCTATACCATGCTGACGTCATGCCCTGGGGCCAGTTCCAGTGGGGGGGCAGTTCCTGTTTGGCTGCTTCGGTGGGCTAGGTCAGTCGCTGTTGTCTGGTATTATTTTTTTTTGTATTGCTCCTTTCTCACTGTTACCGTTGTTTTTTGTTAACTGCAATTGCTTATTACATGTTGGGGTTTTTTTTAATATATTAAACTTTCCTTATCTCAACTCAAAAAGGCACTTTTAAACCTTTTTTTTTCTTTCTCTGTCCGCAACCCGCAGCAGAGGGGAGGGGGCAGGGAGCGGTGGCACGGCCACGTGGCTCTGGCCACCCTGCAGCCGCAGCTCTTATTAAACCAACACATACAGGTATACAATTTGATCGCTGGATCCAGTCATCTAAGTCTCTACCTGTAGCCACACAAAGCACCCTATTAATCTCTCTTTTGATCCTGGAAGCAGATTTGACATCTCTGGAGTATGCTAAGAGTAAGAGATTTAGTTTTATAATTTATTTAGGCTGCAGCTTGCAATCATCAAGCAAAATGACTTCTAAAAAGCTCCAGTCACCCTGCTTGTATCCTGTATCTTTTATTTTTTATCCTGTTTCTTGACCATCCTTTTTGTTGCCCTTGTATTAAATTTTATCCTTTCAAGTCTCATACAAACAAACATGCTGATACTAATTATGTTTTCTCTATTGGTCTCAATTTTGCTGTATCTGAATACAGTCTTGGTAGCGGATATCATAACCTGCATTATCTCTGCTTCTTCTGATGTCACAGGTGGGGTTATGAAGGCACTGCTGGCCTTACAGGACTCTATTCCTCAAAAGGTCACAGTGCTCTCCTTCCACTGCTTGTGATGTTTAGCTGTTTTCTCATACGCTTCTCCCTTAGCCACCTTTGAAATCCTCAGCTCCTTATGCTTTTATTTGTCACGTCCAACAATTTCTCATGTCATGTGTAGTGGTTTTTCTGCAGCTCTAACATTCAAACTGCGTTGCAGGAAATAGATAGTGTTTACAGTGAAGGGAGAACAAGTGATTAGTGAATTAGTAAAACTCATCCACCCCATTCACTCATATCAGTGGAAGCTGTTTGTCATTAGGTGAGTTTTAAAATTGCTGTCATATTTTGAGATGGTTAAAATAAAAATAAAACCAAATTCATAATGGGTCACAGTCATATTATTGTGACACTTTGTGTGATTTACACTGTTGAAGTCACTGCACCCTCTGTCATTCCAAAAAAGGCTTTCTCTGAATTGTAACTGAGATAGCTGTTTGTTGCTGCTGGTACCTTCTTCACCAGCCATTGTGAACATGAAGAAACTGTCAGCTGTCACAGTAGATTAATGACATAACGGTCATTTTTTTTTCTTCTATTATTACTTAATATTTCAGTTAGATGTGGCCTTCTCTCTATAATCCTGCAGATGGATGAGTTGCTATGTTTTTATTGTTATTTATGTGACTTTTCTGAAAGCTGTGTGATATAACAGGTTGATCATGAGAAACACTATTGTCATCTATAGAAAAATTAAATACAAAATGTGAATACTATAAAATGGAAATACTGTGAAAGTTATTATTAGAAATAAACCATTTATTTAACATTTCTTGTAATACATTACAGACCAATAGTAAGAAAGATTTTTAGAGTTTTTTTTTTTATTTTGTGTTCAATCACTTTGCTAAGGTTTTCTACAGGACTTAGCCCAAAGAACGTGTTTTCAGGAAATGCTGGAGAACACTGTTAGCAAGAGATCTTTTACTGTTAATATGTCAGTGAGATACTGAATATTAAGTATGCCAATAATTTAAAATAATATCTTTGGTGTTCAGAGGATAAAAATATTGATAGCTCTTAAAATCTCAAAGCTCTTTCTTTTGAGTAAGTGTGCCTCATAAAGACATAACTTATGAATTGCTCTGATCTTTTCTCAAAAAAATTGTTTTTCTTTGGAATTTTTGGGGGGTTTGAAAAAGTCTGGCTTATGTAGTGAGTAGTGTTTTTCAGGCTTCAAAGGTAAAACGTGATGACAAATTCTGTATATTTTCTGAGAATAAATTATACTAGACTTAAACATGCCAAGAAACATTTTTACTACGTAAAGTATGTCTAACATAAAATGCAAAGTTATTTATCTATAATCCAAAATATTAACAATGCTGGACACAGTTCTCTTAAAAATGGTAAAAGTGACAATGTTCAGCACTTTTTAAAAAGCTATTATAATTCTGTACTGAATATTACAGAATCACAGAATCATTTAGATTGGAAAAGACCTCTAGGATCATCTAGTCCAACTTTTGTCAAACGTCTCCCTAACCCCTAGACCACGTCTCTAAGCTCCACATCTACTCGTTTTTTTAACACCTCTAGGGATGATGGGTGACTCCCCCACTTCCCTGGGCAGCCTGTTCCAGTGGCTGGTCATAGAAGGAGATCAGGTTGGTCATACAAGACCTGCCCTTGGTTAACCCACGCTGTCGAGGCCTGATCCCCTGGTTGTCCTGCACTTAATGTGTGAGCACATCCAAGATGAGCCTCTCCATAATCTTTCCTGCTATTGAGGTCAGGCTGACAGGCCTGTAGTTCCCCCAGTCCTCCTTCCTGCCATTCTTGTAGGTGGCCATCATGTCAGCAAGCTTCCAGTTACATATTGCAACGCTCTCACAAGCACGAGTATATACGTATACATATTACATACACATAATATTATTAAAGACTAACAGTAAAACTATTGACATCCATTTATTTCCTAGAAATACAGATAAGATCCTGAAAATCCAAAACTATGAAACTGCCCCATAACTTTATGAGAACAATTGCTTAACTGAAGCTCCTGAAAACAATCTATCCCATGAAGTACAATTTTCTAAACCAGAATGCTGTTAGGTTTTTTTTTAACTGAGTGTAGATTAAAGAAAAGCTGGTAGAATTATTTGCAAATTTTTTGCCAAGAAAGTCATTAATCAGAGTGAAGGAATATATAGGAATTTGGCACTCAGTTACAAAATTCTAAGATTTCTGTAATACAGTTATTAAAAATTTGTAATCTAGAAAAGCCTCTGCTAAAACAAGCTGTAGCAAAAGGCAAGTTCATATGGTACATGGTGTTTCTGGGGGTTTTCTGTTAGTTTGGTTTGTCTTCTTCAGGCAAAAGGAAGTGAAGACAGTTGAGAAATATCCACTTCTAAAATCTGACAATTATATATAGACTGTTTTCTAGTTCTGTATTAACCATTACCAAAACTGAGTGAACTCACACCTAGTTTACTGATCACCAAATCTGTAGCTCTTCTCTTTGTGAGAAATGAAAACATTAAATACCAATCTAAGAAATAAAATTGAAGTGTTATAAATATACTTGGAAGTAGCTGTTACTGAAGTGGAATGAGAAAGAGCTGATGAAGTAGAAGCAGGAAAAAAGAAAAAGCAGTTGAAATTGATTTTTTCACAAGCTACCTGTGAATTTGGTTATAGAATGAGAATGGAAGCTGGCTGATGTCAAGGTGTATCTACAGTTTATGGTATTCAATGGCCTTTTGGTCATTCAGTGAAGGTGGAAATTTCCTTCATCTCAAGATCTATGCTTAGGGGTGCCACAGGAGTTGCCAAAGGAGTTATTTAAACAACTTCACATCATCTATGGGATAAGGGCCACATCAGACTGGAATATGTCATCTGAGTGATTCATCTTAGTAGCAACAGAGCAGAGACACAATCTTTCCATCAAGGCATTGTGAAATGGAAAAAGGGGACCAAGCTCTCTAGGACTTGGAAGTTAGTATCTAGAGAATAGAAACAGATGTTCAAAAAACCTGAATGTTTTTCTATTGCCATCATCAAAAGTGGATGACAGTGGAGCTAGTAAACACAGAAACCTCAACAGATGGCCCTGTTGTACAAATTAAATTCCTCTATTTGCTGTAAAAGTTAAACAACCTGTGGGCGATGCAAGTATCAAAGTATCATAAAGAATGAAAGGAATTCCTGTATCTAACCTGAGCCACAGCTTTCTATCTGTTTTTCTGTGGGTTGTTTTGTTGGTGTTTGTCTGTTTTTTCTTGTTTTGGGGTGGTAGGGGGTGGAATGTGTGTGTGTTGATTTTATTTTAAAATATTTTCATGTTGAAGAGATCAACTACAAGAGGATGCTTATCCTCATGAATGAATCAATACAGTGTTTAAGAGAGGTGTAGCGAAGAATTCATAATTATGAAGTCATAAAAAGCACTCTGCAGCCTCACCTCCCTTCAAGCACAAGTTTGGTAAAATAATCAAGTGGCTTAGATAATCACAAAGCTGATTACCAAAATCAATTTAAAAATTGCTTAACTTATTTCTCAGCAGCTATCCTTGGCTTTAGATTTCAATTGTTATTTTCTTTCCGTTCCTCTGTTACTACTGCAGAAAGTATTGGCAGAGGACATCACTTATTTTATTTGCCTTTCTGATGTTTCAACAAAGTGAGTCCTTGATTTCAACTGGTGAAATATAACAGCTTTATCTTGCATCATCATTAAAGCTCTTTCTGGATATTGAATGGAGTCTCTTCAAGACTGGCTGTGCAATCAATCTTCAGATTCCCCAGGGAACTCTTTATCTATCCTCTGATTTATTCCAAATGTACAGGATAACACAGTGTCAAAAATTTGAAACAAACAAAAAATATTGTGATTCTGCTGTCTCGCTATTGTTTAAATTTGATATATCTAGCTGTCTCAAAACCAACAGCTCACATTAACAGAAAACTAAGCAAAACACATCAAGATATAGCTTAGTATATTGTGAACATAAAGTGTTTCTAATTTCATCTGCTACAGAAGAAACTGGAAGAAACTATTAACATGAATTAGGGCAGGGCAGAACAGTAGGAACTAAAAATGGATATAGTAGATGTTAGAGAAGTTTGCTTCTAAACAGCAATGTTAAGGATCTACAGTTCCTGTTTTGTGTTATGGAATGTGTTCCAACTCTTTGAAAACCAGTCCCATTCAGTTCAGGATTCTGAATTCAAGCTGTTAATTTCTAGATTCATGGGAGAAAGTAAGTGCTATTTAGACTGACATCACTGGTTCCCAGCACTCTATCTTTATATTAGAATTGTAAGATCAATTCCAAAAATGATCCAAAGCAAGATTCACAAATAGAAAAGAGGCTGAATTGTAACAAACAAAATTAGAAGCATCTGTGAAGTCTAGATTGTTATAAAGTATTTGCAAGACTCACTTCTCAGTCTCATGAATCCCACTTGTTACTTAAGATCATTGACAAATTCGTAGTATTTCACAGAATAATAGAATTATAGAGTCATTCTGGTTGGAAGAGATCTTCAAGATCAGCAAGTCCAATCATTGACCCAACACTGCCAGGTCATAGCTAAACCATGTCACTAAGCCCCACATGTACACATTTTTAAAATACCGCCAGGGATGGTGACTCAGGCCCTTCCGTGGGCAACCTGTTCCAGTTCTTGACAATCCTTTCAGTGAAGAAATCTCACCTAATATCCAATCTAAACCTATTGCTTGCTACATGAGAGAATAAACCAACCCCCACCACGCTACAACCTCCTTTCATGAAGTTGTAGAGGATGATAAGGTCTCACCTGAGCCTCCTTTTCTCCAGGGTAAATGCTATCAGATTTCAATGCTATCTGAAAAGGAAATAAATAAAAATGAAAATTCTATTTGGGAAAAATTTTCAATGACTTTTTGGAAGTATCCTATAATCAAACTATCAGCAACCCCTGTCACTACCAGAAGATGTCACAAAGTAAACTTATTGAAAAATCTGCAACAGGTATTTTAAATTTCACATTGGCAGTATTGACATAACCAATACAGTAAGTTATATTCAGGTGTGGAAACATGTCAGAAACACTTTACCACATTTCAAGAGCAGCTTTTGATATCTAAGAAAGGGTTCAAGGAAGAGATAGGAAAATTAACTTTCATTGTGCTACATGCATTGTAGAAAGAGACTCTTTGAGTTAATTTACTTTGGAACGAGTTATTACTTTGTCACAAACTAGAAACACATGGTTAAAAAAGAGACAAGAAATACCTAGTTCAGGTATTACTGTGTTGAGATGAACTGAAGGGTTTGGTTATCTGAAACAGAAAGACTGACCAGTAAACAAGCTACTGTTTGAACTAAGTCACTCTTGAATATCTTTAAAACCCAAGAAATCATGTCAAGTAATTAATGCATTTTCTCAGACAGAGAAACAGCCTAGGGAAGGTTCATTTGCCCTAGAAATACTTGAATATACTTGTTCTGTGCTGGACTGTAGACTGAGAAGCACAAGTATGTACTCAGCAGTTTTTCACAGAAGTAATGCTTGGTAAAGAAATATTGACATAGTTGCAGGTAAAAGCTGTTTGATTCAAGCAGTTTAGTAAGAATCAAAGCAGTTTATAGATTTATTAATGATGTGTAATTAATTGGAAATCAGTGACTTATATAATCAGGATCAATATCAACAATACAAGAGATAAATTATGGCATTAGACACTGAAAACCAAGCAGTTAAAATACTAGCATTAAGGAATTTATGCCACTATGATACTAAAGTTATACTATACTGAAAGATATGAGAGAGGTCTTGAATATTTAATTAATACAGCATAGACAATAAGCAATAAACATTAGATAAATATATTCTCCATCTAGTTTACATGCCTGGCTTGCCCTAGTAGGTGCTTTGTTAAAAAACCCCAAGTGTTCTTATTCCATAAGTAGTTAGTGGAAAAAAGCAGTGTTATTAAAAGCCTTCATGAAGGAATTCTGGCCAGCCAGGTTTAGTCTTTCAGATAAAATAGACAGAATAGTCCTTTGGACCACTGTAAAGTCACCCAGCTCTCTCCCCATTGAATATGTGATATAAAAGCTGCTAGGTATATAACATTAGGCAAAAACCTGGAAGTCTGAGAGGCAATGTAGAACATGCTTAATATTTTTACCAATGACATCAGTTCCAGTCAAACAACCTCTTATGGTGGATTATTAGGATAACCTTTTAGTTTATATTTTGATTGTGCTTTTTTTGGATTTTATTTTTCCTGGGAGTAGAAGAAGAATTGCTAACAAATAGAAGAATCCAGTTAAGTAGGAATTAATTCGTTAGAACACTGTAATTGATTTCTATGTCTGATCGAGGCAGATGATCGCAGTCATGCCTTTTAGCTTTAATTTTAAGGAAATTCAGAATAGCTGTAAGGTTAAGGGCATGAATACTGGGTTTATATAACTGATACCCCACTTCATCTCCTTTCATAGCTTTCATGTATATTTCTTTCTCTGTAAAGAAATTCCTGAAATGCTTAACAGAACAATAAACAGATGCCAGATGCTCTTTCTTAGCATGCCAATTTCTTGTATATTTTTTGTCAAGTACATATGCCCATACTAATAGAAGAATTATTCAAAAGCAGTCCCTCAGAATCCAACTTACATAATATAAAATATAATTTTAGTTCCAAAGAAGAGTTTCTATTGCATGTATTTATTATTTAGCAATAAAGTCTGCCTTATTGTATAATAACTTCATTCTTCTTAAAGAGCTGCTCTGCATTATGTAAGACTTTCATATTTCCACATTTGGATAAACACTGAATAAATTAAATTCAGTTAAGATATAAAATGGGTTTACATATTTTAAGTAGAATTTAGGTATATATTTAACAGAACAGTCCAAATATTTCTTATAAAATACAGGTATACAATGTTCACTAGAAAAAACACCAAGGTTTTTTTCACATGTCTGTTGCCATGCTATGAAACACATGAGCATGACTCTCTTGTTCAGTGGCATTTGAGATTCAAAACATAGGGGTAGACTGGACACATATGGAGGAAGGAATACAGTCAGGAGAAGGAAAATCTCATTTTCCTGTTGAAGGTAGACAAGAATGTATGCCTTACTGGAAATAAAGAAGAAAAAGAAAAGAAAGAGCCTTCACTGTGTTACCCAGTCCTTAGGTTGTATTTGAAAAACTTTGAACCAAGAAATGCCTGTATTTAAGGTTTCTCATAATCTAAACACAGTGTTGAACCCTTTGCACTATGCAAAGAATATTTTCTGCTGCATTTTTTAAAGTTAAAGATTTGGCTAGTCATCTGTTGCTATAGATACAACTTAGTCACGTAAATGTAGGAAGTCTGTAGTTTCCTAACCACTCAAAGATGCTTTGTACAGGACGTATTGGTTTACCAAAGTCTTTATGACAATCAGAATTTCAGATGCATGTGTCATTGAGTTTCAACATTTCCTATTTTTCCACTTGTTTATTCATTTAGGAGACTTAGACATGTAATTCATTACTGTGAATTTTACCCTTAAAAAATTAAGACCGATTAATAAATTTATTATACACCAGTTTAAAACACTTTTTGTGTGCCCTGCTTTCCTTTGGCTTCATATCTCAAAAGTGATTTTAATGAACCCACATGCCATAGTATACAGAATAATGTCTAGAATATTGACTTAATCTGACACTTAAATATCTATTTATTATACTGTTCTGCAAGTTACAACTTCTGATATTCCATTGGAGGTAAACTATTTTTAACCCTTATTTCTGAAAATGTTTCTTGGGAAAGATATCTACTTGAGAAACTCATCTCTGTAGGTTCAACTACTTGTATTCTTTACACCTAGTAGTTGACTTCTGTTTACGATATAACTAAGGAAGAAGACTGTCAGCTAGCATTGCAACAACTTGCATGTTCATCCTCAGGTACGTAGATGCTAAAGATTACCATTATAAGTGGTAGTTGCAATGTTATAGCAGTTATGCTAAAACTGTACAGTTAGAAAATCAACAGGAGAAAGTACATTCTGCATTTGGCTAGTATGAAATTTGTTGGCCTTTGCCAACGTGGAATAATGTGATTTTGAGAAAATTTCACAGAAACATTTAGGTTGGAAAAGACCTCTAGGATCATCCAGTCCAACCTTCATCAAATGTCTCCCTAACCCCTAGACCGTATCTCGAAGCCCCATATCTACCCGTTTCTTTTCACACCTCCAGGGATGATGACTCCACCACCTCTCTGGGCAGCCTGTTCCAATGCCTAACCACTCATTCAGTAAAGAATCTCTTCCTGATATCCAGTCTAAACATCCCCTGGCACAACTTGAGGCCATTACTTCTCATCCTACCATTAGTTACCTGGGAGAAGAGACTAGCAGCAGACTCACTACAGCCTCCTTTTGGGTAGTTGTAGAGAGCAACGATGTGTCCTCTCAGCCTCCTCTTCTCCAATCCCAGTTCCTTCAGGTGTTCCTCATACGACATATTCTCCAGACCCCTCACCAGCTTTGTTGCCGTTCCCTGCACCCGCTCCAGCACCTCAATGTTCTTGGTATACTGTGGCGCCCAAATCTGGACAAAGTACTCAAGATGCGGTCTCATGAGCGCTGAGTACAGGGCCACAATCTTGTCCCTACTCCTGCTGGTCACATCGTTTCTGATACAGGCCAGGATGCCATTGGCCTTCTCGGTCACTTGGGCAAACTACTGGCTCATGTTCAGCCGGCTGTCCACCAGCACCCCTAGGTCCTTTTCCATCAGGCAACTTTCCAGGAACACTTCCCCAAGCCTGCAGCGTTGCTGGGGGTTGTTGTGACCAAAGTGCAGGGCCTGGCATTTGGTGTTGTTAAATCTCATACAATTGCATCAGCTCATCGATCCGACCTGCCCAGATCCTTTTGCAGAGCCTTCCTATCCTCAAGCAGATCAACACTCCTGTTTAATTTTGTGTCATCTGCAAATTTACTGAGGGAGCACTCAATCCCCTCATCCAGGCCATTGATAAAGATATTAAACAAGACCGGCCCCAGAACTGAGCTCTGAGGGACACCGCTTGTGACTGGCAGTGATTTAACTCCTTTTACCACAACCCTCTGGGCTCGGCCATCCAGCCAGATTTTAACCCAGCAAAGAGTCCACCTGTCTACACCATGAGCTGCCAACTTGTTCAACAGGATGCTGTGGGAGATGGTGCCTTACTGAAGTCCAGGTAGACAATATCAACTGCCTTGCCCTCATCCACTAGACAGGTCATCCAAGATCAGGTTGGTCATACAGGACCTGACCTTGGTTAACCCACGCTGTCGGGACATGATCCCCTGGCTGTCCTGCACTTACCGTGTGAGAACATCCAAGACGAACCTCTCCATAATCGTCCCAGTACTGAGGTCAAGCTGACAGGCCTGTAGTTTCCTAGATCCTCCTTTCTGCCCTTCTTGTAGATGGGCATCACAGCGTCAAGTTTCCAGTCATCCGAGACCTCCCTCATTGACCAGGATTGTTAATAAATGATGGAGAGCAGGTTGGCAAGTTCCTCTGCCAGCTCCCTCAGTATGCTTGGGTGGATCTCATCTGGCCCCATAGACTTTTGCGTGTCCAATTGATGTAGCAGGTCATTGACTACTGCTTCCTGGATTATGAGGGGATTATTCTGATCTCCCGCCCTGAATCTTTACCGTGTGGCAGAGATAGCCTTTGATCTGCAATCAGCCAATTTTACTTTTATTCCAAGAACCAGTTTCTACCAATTCCAGACTATTTCCAAGTTAATAATGTCTTCCCAGGTCCACTGGGGTGGAAATAATCTTATATGTTAAGACATTTAAATAGAGATTTCTAAATACATATGCCAGCATCCAGCTAGGTATTTGATTGAATTTCCTAGACATCGATATGTAGAGCAGTCTGAAACGTCTTAAGATATCTCAGAAATCGACAGAAGGCTGGCAAATATGACAGTGATCCAGTAGTAGTGTTGTGCATTTCTGGAATGCAGGTGGAAGCTTGGCAGATATTCTGGATATCTCAGATGAATCTGCAAAACTATGCTAGATAGGAATCACACATTGCTACCTTAGAGTATGTTGAGTAACATTCTCTGTTCCATCACCTGTGCTTAGTGGTCATCTGCTCATCTGAACTCTAGACATATTTTCTCTATTATACAGGCTTAAACACCTACTTGTGCAAAGACCTTATATTTGAACACCTACAATTAGATGTGATTTTTAACCCATCTGTCTTGATAGACATGCAGTCTTTCCTGATGCATTTTGAAACTTCCTGTGTTCACCCCCACATAGAAAAGGGGTTTGGAATATAGCTATGTAGTAACAGTGTTGTTGTGATTCCATTCTAAATAACCACATTTTTTTTCTATTCCTTCCTTGAAAATAACAGAAAAAGAGGAAAAACCTGAAGTAATTTTTCACATATCTGTTAATATGTAAAATTTTATTTGCCATAAGATTTCGGGTGTGTTTTGTCCTTGTGTAGACTATAAATGGTTAGTGCAGTAGAATTAGATAATACCCTGTAAAGATCAAATAGTAATAGCTACATAGTCTCCCAGATTATTCAGCCCCTACACTATCTAAAATATAATGTATTGATTAATTACGTACAGAATTGTTTCTAGAAAATATGCTAGATTGATTTGTATGTTCTTATATTGTTTTATAAAATACCAGCAAAAGCAAGGTGTTGCACTGAAAAAGTTTTCAATAAACTACTTGGTTTTCTAATTATTTTAGTAGTAACAGTTATGAAAGCTGATGTCAGAATTTTATTTAAATAAAAAAAAGATATTGCAATCTAGCACCGAATGTATTAAATGTTGTCTTTATATTTTCGTTATCTGTATTTGAAGTAGTAGAACATAATGCAAAATTACCTTGCTACTGGTGGAAATAGTATACTTCTGCAGCAGGTAACAAATTTTAAAGAGTTCTCAAAAAGTTCATCCATTTTAAAGGGCAGCATATTCATAACCTGAACCAAAGCTCTTGTGATGTTTTATCTGAAGGTTATCTCAGCAAGAAATTGAAAATTCTCCATTCAGGTACATTTTGTTTATTTTCCTGTTACTTCATTTTAATTCATATTTTTCTCTTTCCTCAGCACTGGTATAGGATAAGATGTAGGCTGCTGCTCGTCAGAGACATAAATAAAAGGCAAAAGAGGCCAAAGATAACTTCCATAAGGCTAACTTGATTTATTCCATACAGACATTTTTCCATATGCTTTATTCTGTGCTCTTTTCCTGTACTTGCTTTCCATATGGCAGTCTCTCCTCCCAAAACCTGTTCCCCTTGTTCAATAGCATAAAATGTTTTTGAAGAATGAATGAAAATGTGGGTCTACAGTTAAGGTATTTGTAATTATGAAGTTGTAAGGATTGGAACTAATGATTAAACTGCTTATTTCACAGCCTAAAGAATAATAAAAGAGATACTTGAAGTTTATCCCCATTCAGGTAATACATTAGATTGCAGTCTCCTTCATTCAAAGCATTCAGGTACATAGACAAGCAGGTACATGCAGCATGAAAAAGAAAATATTTTGTGGTAGTAAATGAACCACAAGGGCAGATACAGAAAACAAAATCATCCAGAAATATATACTTGTATCCATCACTAAATCTAGTTGAATTATGTCTCTTTTTTATCAGATTGTAAGACGGTTATCATCCTCTTTGAGTATCAAGTCATTTACTTATTGCTTCACTTTCTGAAATTTCTGTTACATTTACTACTGCAGCTTCCTTGTGTTGTTTTCTGATCTTGCATCAGCCTGTTATTCTTCCTCAAAGACTATCTCAGACTATCTCAGCATGACACCTTTACATGTATATCATACCAATCATCTCAGATATTTTACATCATCACACATACACCTAAAACCTACTTGTTCTATTTTGTGACCATACTATTCATTCCATTTTTCTTCTTCTAGTTTATTTTGCTCACACCAAACTTTTTTTGTTGTTTAATTTGTCATTGTTATTTATTCCACAGTGTGTTTGGAGTGTTTATATACCAATATTGTTCTATTGTGCCTTATAACATCAACATTAGTCCTTTATGAGGAAAAAAATATTTTTATTGAATGTCACTTTGTAGAAATTTATTTTTTAAAGTTGCTCCCAAACACAACTTTGCTTTGATATGCTTAGTTTTGTTTTTATAAAAATTTATTCAAATTATCAAGACTACATTTTTCAACATTAAACCACCTCTGCCAAAGTCTTATTTCAAAAGCCATATACTTGAATGTGTTTATGCTTCTAAGATGCCAGTAATTTTCAGTAGAGTAATTTTTCTAAAGTGCCTTTCTTTTTTTTTTACTTTGTTGTTATGGAACTTTTGTAGGTAAATAAGCATCAGGAATAATGTTGGGAAATTGATGATAGTCCTTCAAAATGCAGTGATCCTCTTTTTGAGGATTATTTTGTTTTTGTGCTTCCAGTACGATTTTAAAATGCTGTATGTTTATAGTAAAATGTTTCACTCATTAGTAATCATTGATCTTAGCATGAAGAACTAATGGTACCATCTCAATAACTTTTTCTTATGAACTGTTCAGCCAAATAGTCCTTGCAAGAAACTGTGTCTATATTTTCCTTCTATATCTCAGGCATGTTTTTCCAGCTAATTTCGAGTCAACAGTAGATGACATTTGAGTTAGAAATACAATGTCCCCTTGAAAACCAGGTGTCTTATTATAACATTGACCTTGGTAGTAAGCATTCTATTCCCTGCTTTCCCTTTTGGTCTGGCAGTGCTCTCAGGTGTCATGTGTATTGTTTCTACCCAAGTGCTAATTCTATCTCTCAAGTCTTTTACTGATTTCCTGTCTTTTCATGCTTTTCACATACCTCTTTCTTTTAACTGGTAATTCAGTTTCTCAGAGTGAAGTTACAGTTAAATCACTTCAGTTCTAATTAAATAGAAACACAATGTTTAGACAGTATACTTTAGGAGATAAAAAGAACATATCCTTCAAAAAATATTTATTATGAATTCATTTAAGATAACACTTTCTCTATTGGGTTACTTGGTTCATCACCTGAATCTGAAAAGATAATTAATGAAATATCTCAGTTCATTTTTTTTTAATTTTCTTTAAATAAATACTCTTTTGAAAATAGTCCACTCATTGAGAAACAAAAATTGTCAGCTGGCAGTTATTCCAACAAGTTATTTCCACATCGGCAACAACTCTGACAATAAAGAGTACCATATAATTACCAGTCACGTTGTGACTGAAGCAGCTTAGAGCTTTAAAATACCTGGCAAATAGAATTGGGGGTGGGGGGGGTGGGGGGGGGTGAACATTTCTAGTCACTAGCAAGTGATTAGAAAACAGCTAGCTCAAAACTAGTTGTGGTGTAAATGTACTAACTTGGAACTTGAAAAATAATCAGGGGTATTTTTGAGACTTAAAGTAAATAGCATTCATTCTACCCACACAGTGTGTTTATGTACCTGTTTTATTTGGTAGAAATAAAAAGTCACTTTGAGATGACAATTCATACCACGTATTTCAGGATCAAATGAATTGCCTTGAAGGAAAAAATCATGCCTATCTTTCCCATTTAGTAGAAGGTAACCTAGACAAATGGCTTAGATTATATCCTTACTTCTTAATGACTAAAGTTTAGGTAAGATGAATTCTACATGAATTCCACAATGTGAGTATAATTCTGGAGAACTCTGAAGTATCACATGTACTTCTTGCCATGAATACAAATGATTTTAAATCAAGAGCAGCAGGCATAAAGATGTCCTTCATCTGCTACAAAATCTAAACATAACCTTCCTCTGTCTGGTCTGAATAAACAATATTTTCTTTAAATTTCTATTAGGTTTTATTTATTTATGCACTCAGAAACACTATTAAAATACTACATTTGATTCCTAGATACATGACACAAAAAATACTTCTGTGAGCACTCTTTTGAGAATCTTTTGTGGTGGAGTAAATGTAATGCAGAAACAGAAACTATGTGTTTGACATTTAAAATCCTAAGATTAAAACAAATAAACAAAAGCACTAATTGCAATGAATTGCAATAACAAGCCAAACACACACACACAAAGAAAAACGTCTTTGTCTTCTGAACTGTGAGCCTTCTATGAACTGAAAGTACTTTGCAGATGCAGCCAGGAATGCTAGAAAACTTTTTAAAGCCAAACACACACTGTGACCTGAAAACTATCTCTAAAAGCATATGAATGTGGCAGTTGTGACTAGAAGGGAAAAGGAGTTAAAACAAACAAACAAAGCTCATTCAAAATATCTTGATTTTTAAAATTATGAGACTGGACACAGTAATAACTTTCTTTTAGCAAGAAATAAATTAACTTAATGAAACAGCTGCACATACTATAGCTATTCCTTATAGTACCCGAAGAGATAGACCTTGTGAAACTTCTCTTTGGGATAAAATCAGAAGTCTTTCCTATACCAGCTCTATTTATTCCTCTGACTACAATAAATTCTAGTTCAGACCTTGTGGTGGTTTAGTCCCTGTCAGGGCCTGAGCACCACATGCCGCTGCCCCCCCAGCGCCAGGAGCGGGAAGGGAGGTAGGAAAATCACAAAGCTGGGACTGAGAAAAGGAGAATTTAATACACTCACACACAAGAGACTATCGGAACAACAACAGCAATAACAATAGTGAGAAAACAAGGTACAAAACAAGCAGTACCGAGCATACAAAGTGGACTAGACCTGGGCAGACCTGAGCGCAGCTTCACCCCATCACAGGCATGACATTGGCATGGTATGGAATAGCCTGGCTGCCTCCCACTTCAACTGCTGAAAATTAACTCTGTCCTGGCTGAACTAGGACATTATCCACCACTTATTCTATACCGTCTATGTCATGCAGAGCAGCCATTTAACAATCAACAAAATACAATATAGTTCACTAGCTGTTCTCCCCCCAAATCAAGTCCCCCT
>VZZY01007814.1:532651-608696 GCA_013400335.1 Eurystomus gularis | reverse complement strand
GCCCCGGCGCCGGCCGTGCTCTCTCCGGCTTTTCCGCCCGGTGCGTCGGGCAAGTGCGGGCAGCGCCGGCCGCGCCGCTGTGGAAACCGCGGCTGCCGTGGGGGAGCCCGCTCGCGGGAGGCAGCCCCTCGGTCCTCAGCAGGTACGGTCTGCGCGGGGCTTCCCGGAGAGAAAGGTTAAAATAAGGTTGATAGCGATCTGCTTGTGGAGAAACTTCTTGGGCTCCTTTTTACCGTAGCAAACGGGGCTGTTTTAGCCAAATCTCCCGCTTCTTAAAGCATCGCGCCTGAGGCAGGGTGTAAAGCGGGATACACAGACACGGGCCTTACAAATAGCCTTGCTTTTCTCGCCGCTGTTCCATTTGATGACGGTTGATATTCTGCAGGTAATTTCTGAATGCCAGTGACAGCTGCATGGTTGCTGTTGAGGGTTTAACCACTTCTAGTAGGTGAAAAAAAAGCTGTTCTTTGTGGCATTACAACTTTGAGATTAATTTTGACTGGAGTTGCCCGCTGCAGTCAGCGTTCGTACACGCGGGCTGGTTCCGTGGTGTGCTGTAATGTTAGGTGAGCTCTTGTTAGTCTTCAAACAAGTTACAGCCGCTTCCAGTTTCTCTATGTGAAAAAGCCAGTGATTGCTTTCAGAAAAAGGTGTTTCATTCCTGTTCTGATTTTTTTCCCTATTTTGTGTGTGGTTTTTAGTGTCACATCTCTACTTCCAAGCATACAACAGCCAGCGAGGACTCTCACTTACTGTAGCCTGCGGAAGGGGAAGAGGAAATCGGTGAAAGCTGTCGTGAAGAGGTTTCTCCGTCTGCACAATGGCCTTTGGGTTAGGAGGAAGGTAAGGCTTTTTTTGGCAATAAAGAAATAAGCAGACTTTGTACGGTCAGGCAGCTAGAGGGCAATAGCGAATGTGGAAGTTAAAAAAAAAGCTCTGTAGAGAGAATCCTGCCATACTGAACGTGGGGAATTTGTCCCGGTTGGCTTCTCAGTATTGTTGTACACGTGTATTTGTAGTGACCCACTTAAAAGTCCTTTTGTGTACGTTCTTCTGACAGGCTGGTTATAAGAAGAAACTGTGGAAGAAGTCAGCTGCACAGAGGAAGCGTTTGAGAGAGCTGGTGTTGTGCAACAGAACGCAATGTAAGCTCCTTGATAAAATGACCACTTCTTTCTGGAAAAGAAGGAATTGGTACGTTGATGATCCCTACCAGAAGTATCACGACCGCACAAATCTTCGTGTGTAGAAATCTTGGTTTCATTTTTGCACCTCGCTGGGAAAGAGGTGGTGGCACACAGGGCATGGTCTTAATCTGAGAACATAAAGCTGTCATACCTGTTCTAAATAAACGTGCATATCATCTGATCAGAATTATGGGTATCAATGCCCGAAATAAAGGAATATTCAAGATTATTTTGAGCTGTGGTTTGTATTTGACTTAGCAGAGGCCAAGCTGGTTGCCTATGTGTTGTGACGTGTATGGTTTCCTGTGGTTGTGTGTGATGTGGATGGATGCAGTCTAAATGTCAATAGAAGTGAACAACTCCATATATATAATCTTGACAATTTTTAAAAGGAATGGGTTTAAACAACCCCGGGATATATTTTGCTGTGTCCATACTCTGGTAGGTCGCTGAACGGAGTCTCCTTGGGGCAGGGGAAGAGAGCAGGGTCCCTTTCAGTATTGTTGCCTGTCACGGTACCAAATAAACTGTTGCCACGTCTCTGTGATAGAGACCATAAAAAAAAAAACAAACAGTATTTCATGGCTACATGCAGGTTTTATAACTGGTTTTAAAATGTTTTAGTCACCAAATTAGAGTCATAGATTCATAGAATAGTTGGGGTTGGAAGGAACCTTAAAGATCATCTCGTTCCAACCCCCCAGCCATGGGCAGGGACACCTCCCACTACACATGGTTGCTCCAAGCCCCATCCAACCCGGCCTTGAAGAGAACATTTCATTACAGGACTCGTGTTTTGTACCCGGTGTTGGTTTTTGAGTAGTAGAACGTGTTCTTTTGCTCCTACGCTACATCCTCAGGCAGTCAATCCTGAGTATTCTCTTATTCTTTAAGCCTGAGGCAGCAGCTTCGGAAGGTTCTCTAATGATTAACCCGTTCCTGAGCAGACGGCCCCTGTCTGGCAGGGCTGGTTTGCTGCGCGGGGCTGTAGCGCTCCAATGAATTCACCAGTTACGCAGAGTGTTCAGTAGCTGTATTTTTTTTTTTTTTTTCTTTTTCCAGTTCATAATACAGAAAGAACTTCTGAAGGACATGCAGCACTTAGTGAATACATCTATATACAGTCAGCCAGAATTGAGATAAAAATAATACAGCCATCATGTCATTATTCTGGCCTGCCAGATACAGTGAACAGACTAAAGATGTTGGGTTTTTGTTTTTTAAAGGGAAGATTAAGACTTTATTCCAGATGTGTATCAAGCAGTGTAACAAAACCAGCAAAACATCAGCCTTTGGAACTCTTGTCATGTCGCCGTGAGGCGCTGAGTGCCACCATTCCAGGACAGGCCTTTTCTACTGATCACAGGAAAGAAACCACACGAAGTGCACAATTACCATCCTTAAACGGTTTGTCTAAATACAGATCCCAGCGCCGTGTTCTCTGCTATTTCAAACGTGGGGCTGGATGCAAAACGGGTACCCGAAACAAACGGCAAAAAGGAGACTGTGAGTAACGAGGGCTCGGCCACGAGTCCCGGGGGTTTCGTCGCCACGCGGGAACGCTGCAGAGAGCGGAGCCGGCGGGTTGTTCTCGGGAGGCTGGGGCGCGTCGTGTCTCTCCGAGCAGCTTTCTCCCTCTCGTTGGGAACAAACAGCCCGATTCGGTGCTGGGCTTGCGGTTGGACAATTTAGATTCCGTGGGACTAACTCCAAGGCGACAGCGCTACACGTGAAGCCTGTCTCGTCTGTATTTGAGGTGTTCCTGTCTCAGCAACTGGCGATGGCTGTAACCGCGCTGACGCCGGCCCCTAGGACAAGAAAGAAGGCACAGGGGACTGCACGGAGCTGCGCCAAGCTTACTCTCCTCGTAACTGAGGTGAGGTTGTGGTAAATGGGTGAGGTAATTTGCAGGCCCATTTACCATGGACCATCTTCACCTGCAGTTTCCTTCCCCTCGACCTCCTCAGCCTCAACTTGCTCAAAATACTGCGAGTTTCACTTGACCCTTGAGCTGGGTAAAGGCTGTAGTTGCTGGGGCCGGCCTGTTCCTTCCAGGGTTACACTCTGGGCCACCACCAGAAGTCAGGAGGTGCCAGCCTGCCCTACACGCTTTACCATAGAGGCCAGCAGCCTCAAAGGCCCCAAAACCGAGCTTTTCTTACTTAAGCCAGGTTTTAAACCATCGGCTGAAAGACCGCTTGCTTTGCGGCTGCCCGGCTTGGACCCGCAGAGCCTGAGCCGGGAGGAAGCTGAGGGTTGCTCCCCATCAACACATGCCTGAGAAGCCACCATCCAGAGGTCCTCTCTGCGCAAGTCCTGCACTCTGCTTTGCCAGGAGGGGTCAGCAGCAGCGCACGAAGGCGACTCGCTGAATCGGGCTTGTTGTTGGCAGAGGCTCAAGAGAACAGCGGGAACGACAGACTTGGAGTCTGGTGTTTGCTCTGAAGCAACTCGAGGAGCCGAAGAGTGAAATGCCGGAGTTGGGACACCACCTGTAAACAACCTGTGAGTGGAAGATGAGGCATCGACAGCAAGTGCCCATCCTCCATACACGGAACATGACAGCACTACGTGGACGTGGTTCGGCGCTCGCACATTTCTCCTCGATCTGTACACGAATACACAGCTCCGTTGAGAAATTAATGCATTTTTGCCAGAGATAGGAAAAGGTTTATTTTTCTCATTGATACAGTGAATGTTTCGAGAGATACAAGGCAACTCCCTTGTCAACAACTTCACCTCAGCACTTGAGAAATGCTAAACAGTCGAGCTGACAGCAGAAGAGCAGATTAGACGCACATTTAATAATTTGGGTGAGGATCACTGTTAATACAGCATGTCTGCGAGCAGAATTTGTCAGGTGTTACGTAGCTCTATGTTCTTGAGGTTTTTTTTGGCATCGCTGAGTGCAAACTTGTCGGCTTCTTTTTCATCCTATAGCAGCCCGGTGCATCGCAGGGAAACACAGCTTGCTTGCAACAGGGTTTTATTTTCTGCTAACACTGCGGGCAGTTTTTCTTTTTAATGTTTGCCAAAATAAATCAAATAAACTCCAAAGCTGCTTAAAACCAAAACACACAAGCTTAGCTCCTCAAAGCTCTTGCTGAGTATCTTCCAAGGGCTGATTCTTCTGTAGCTGCTATTCAGACAGGTTTGTTGATTTTTCCAATTTACTTTCTGAAGACTTTTTTTCCTTCTTACCCATTGCAAAACATGATTGAATTAGCACATGTAAAGGAAATAAAATACTCTGATAATGAGGCCAAATATCGTGGCAGACACAGGAAATACCTGCTCGCTTGTTCTGTTTCCTAGCCAGGTCAGATAAACATTTGTGCGTGCGTGCAGTTTATTTCTCTCTTCCCCACGTATGTAGGAAGCTCTGGGGGAAACCTCAGGGATCCATCGGACAGGGAGAGCTGGGAAACCCATGCATGCCTGGCAGAGAAAAGCTTTCAAAGGCCACTTCAGATGTATCTCTGAGCCTGATACGCTCCAGCCAGCCACTGGCAGCCTGGACTGCTGCACCTGACCGAGATGAAGAGCCGGGTACTGATCCGTTAGTGACGGCACGTTCTACGTAACACTAAATGTTTTTCTAGTCTATGTGACGGGTCCAAGAGCAAACACAAAGGGCCACGTGATTAACTTATGTGTGAATCTCACATGCTCAACACTTACAAGAGACACCAACTTGAAGCACAAATACACAAATCCTACCACGTCTTCCTCTTCTTTTGTATTTCTCATTTATATATGGATACAAAGACACCGCTCCATCCGCTGCTTGTGGTTGTAACCAACTCCATGCCACCGGTGAAACTCCAGCTTCCGAAAACGCAGCTCGGGCCCAGCGCTTTGCTCGTGCAAGTAAAACGGCAGCACCTCACCGGGAAAGCAGAGCGCTGGGACCAAGCGCAGTCGCAGGCTGGGGAAAAAGGTGTGTTTTCCCCTGGAAGTGTGTCACTAAAGCGACTCTAACTTCTGCCGCTGCGGCTAGTACAAGCCTGGCCTGCTCATGCTCTAAAACCAGCAGTAGAACGTTGGCCATGAGCGATACGATCTCGTTCTAGCTGTCATCGTTTTCCACACAATATTCTCCTGGCTCAGGCCGATCAAAATTAAGACTCCCCCTTCATTACATCATTGAAACCATTTATTTTCTCTTGCACGTCTCTTCCTCGTCCTCTCTCAGTGGTTCCATCTCAATGGTTTTTAGGACAATGATTTTCTCAGAGCACATGATTTACTTCCGGGAAGAGAAACAGAGTTGCAGCTCAGCTTTCGCTCCTGAATCTTGGACATTTTGTATAGTCGAACCACTTTGACATTTGTTACATTGTTCCCGGTCTCGAGGAGGAAGGGAGGAAAGAGAAATCCATGGCTTCTTCAAATCCACTTCAGTAACGATAAAGCCATAAATAAATACACTGTGGAAGTATCATCATGAGTAACTGATTATTTTTGTTTCCGCTGGGCATTCACAGAGCTAGAGCGATGCAGACACGAATGAGAGTTGTAAATGTACAGCCTTGCAGATCAGCGTGAGCGGGCGCACCCTCTGCGAACGAAAGGAGGACTCGGAACCCGCAGGTGTCTGCCAGACTGTCCCACCCACGTCACGGGCCAACGCGAGAAGCGTGTCACAGAAGGATACAGGGAGAGGAGAGAGAAAGGCCATGTCTACAACGCTGTACGTCAAAGCACATCCATCCCGTTGCTGTTTCCTACATTATTAACAAGTAGCTCTTTAAGGCAGAAGAGAGACATTCTGTGGATCTTGGTGCTATTGGCTCATTGCACTCACATTGTTTCAGTGGCAGAGGACGAGGTACTTTTCTTCCTGAAGCGAGGTCTAAGGGTCCTAGGCGGTGCCTGCAGAAAAGCAAGAGAAAACTTCAATGGCATGATAGAAACTGGTTTTTCTTTCCTTAGAATGCACTCATCTTTGAGGGACCTTCATGGCGATCATCCCACTCCAGGCATGAAGTAATGGAGAAGCACATCTTGGCCCTGAAGGTCATTAATGAATGACCAGCTGAGGACTAACTCCTTTAAGAAACCTTGTAGTCCCTTACCCAGCTTACACCAACACCTTCCCCCCGGCACTTGGTTAAAGGTGTGGCTGAAGATTGCTAATAACATACCTCGAAGGAGCCAGGGCAAATTGGTGCCACTTACAGCAGCTCATGGATCAAGAGAGCAAACCGGTGGCAGAAAGCCAGCTCTGGTGTCTCCCAGCCCATCCTGCACCGTCCATCCCTGGTGCAGGCCCTCTGAGGGCACACTTCACTGGGCTGTTACAAAGCTGAAGGGTCCCAAGGTGAAACGCACTGGGCCTGTAAGTCTCACAAGGCAGAACTCTTTTAAAAGATCAGCCTCTTGCTTGGGACACAGGCCAGACATAATCCACTGAAATGATCTTAGAAGCCAACTACTGCAGTTCTGCCTTGCAGTCAGCTGGTGCAGAGCTTTGAAAAGGAGCTCTGAATGCTCAGGAGCAGCCAGAGCAACTCCATGACATTGGTTTACTGTGATTAACCCTGATCTCTAGACCAAGACAGAAATTAGTTAGACTAGCAAATAAAAATAAAAGCAAACCAACCAAAACCAAAATGTGCAGTGAGTACTTCTCTCAGAAGAGCTTTGCCATGGCGCTGTGTCTTGCAAGCTTCACAAAAAGAAACGGTTGCCAGATGTTGTGGAGGAGCACAAATTCTCCGTGTGGAGGCCTGTCACAGCATCATGTAACACTGCAGGGCCTGGTAAGCTCTTCTACTCCACTTCCATAAGTATCCAAAGCCTTGCTTTCTTTAACAGCATCAACCTATTTACCTGTAAGACTCCAACAGGATCTTACCATTCATAAGTGAGGACTTGCTCATTTCTATTTTGTAGGACTCTCAAACCCAAGATCATTCTGCGTTTCCATGTTCCCGTGATGCAGCAAGGTATAAATATTCATGTAGATGAAGAACTGCAGCATGCTGAGGTTTTGTTTAGACTCCATCTAAATCTCCATCTCTTCTAGCTTGCCCATAAACCAAGGTAGCTTCTCACAGAGATGGGATTAATCTGACACCTCACCGCATCTTCCAAGCCTGGAAGGCCAAATCCCTACCGTGAATTCCCCAAAAAGCACAACAGACCTGGATGGGACAGCTGCACCCAGAAAGGCACAGCTGGAGAAGAGCCGAGGAGGAATCTGCAGTGCATAGCACTCAGGGATCCAGCACCACACCAGACTCCATAGCTGCTGGCTCAGAGTTGCTGGCTCTAACCCAGGAGCCCTGGGACACAGCCAGACAACTAGAGCAGTAGCTTCCGCAGTTTGGGAGAAGGCTGCTCTTTGGGAAGCCAGATAGCTCTTAAAGCAAAGCAGCCATTCACTGCACAGTAAAAACTCTTAAATCAGGGATGAATAGCTCGGCCTCCTTTGGGAGGCCACCACACAGCTCTGAGAGCAGACAGAGAGGCTGCATCCTTCAGAGGTAAGAACAGAGCAGCTCAGTTATTGGTGAGAACCTCCAGAGATAGGACAACCCACCAGAAGGACATACAACTGCTAACTAAACCCCTGCTCCTGCTCCCTCACACTGAGCCAAGGGGAGGGTGGAACAAACCCAGCACCCCCATGGTGGAGATCTCCCATCTTGGATCTGAGAGCTGCTGGCTGTGGCTCCATCCTCCCTGCCCAGATCTGAAAGGAGTCCGCCTAAAGCATCTCCCATGGAGGTTTGATTTTCTCCACGACAAAATGCTACTAAAACTGCTTTTGGCAAACCATGGTATGCGATCTGCATCTTCTGTAGTTCTTTTGTTTCCATGAAGCAACTTAAATCATATTTGTTAATACAGCATCTGATTCAAAAACCTATCAAAGTCATGAATGAAGAACTTCTGATGGTTTTGGTGGGGTATGTCTAGGTGTGAACTCAAGCAAGAGGGAGCAGGCTCCAAACTGTGTGTGTCTCTGGCTGTGGGTCTGGCTGTTCTCATGGTAAGTATCGTGCCTTGAGGGTAAGGACATTTTCCTCTACAGACATGAAAAATCAACTAGGGGTTGATATCCACATCTTCTCACCCAAATATATCCATGTTAGCACATGGTTTAGAGCTGGATCCAAGTTTTGCAACTCAGATCCAGCTCGGAAGCTCCCTGTAACTCCACAGGCACTAATTCAGACTTCTTTCAGGAAATCCACAGATGCGGAAAATTGAACCCATAACAAGACCCACCCATCAAAGACCAGAAATGTATTGTCTGGACACAGTATTTTTAGACCAAAGAGAGATGTTCATTCAGTTGAAGATTCAAGGAATGTCACAGAAGGAGGAGCCTTGACAATATGGAAGTACCTCAAGGGGCTGATCCTTCTTTTTGGGCCTTTTGTTCATGGATGCACAGTCCAATGATTCGTTCTCTTCATCATCTGAGAACAGAGAGCCTTTTGTTTCACAGTTTGCCTCAGGTGGCTTTTCATACTTATTGTCCACACCTATTGAACATGGCCATTTACAGTCTAAACGTGAAGACAAAGGATGAGGAAATCAGTGATGGTTTGATTCACTCTGCCAAATGCCACGTCACTGCAAAGCCATGCATCTTCCAGGGATTAATAGACAGAAGGTTCACACATCACACTCTAGTGATAGCAGCTGTGGGGTTAGAAATCAAAAGGCTTTTGTTATGAAGCCATTATAAGCATTATCTGGATTATTTTACATAGAATTGAGACTAAATTCACAGCCTCTGAGGTTCTGGAGGTTGGCTCTTGAAAGAGATTTTTTTTTGTTTGGCTCAGGGATAAATAAAATAGTTGATTTGTTGAATCACTAATTCCAACCATAGTTCCTCCATCTACTGCTTCCAGAAGAGTGTCCTCTAGAAGACACCAAGTGAATGTTGAAGCCCTCTGGATAGTATGGAGAGAGCTGCCTGGGATGCAGAAGTATGAAGCATAGACTCATAAACTTGAAGCTGAGAGAGCTCAAGCCGAGCACCCAGTCTAAGATCCACTGAAGTTAACCAAAAGCTTCACCAGGCACTGAATGGACACTCAGCAAGTGGGCGTGTTGCTGCAAGACCAGAGTGGGGAACTCTTTCTTATGCCACTCTGGAGTAAATCTTATGGAGCATTAACTCCACTGATGGATCTGAAGGCAGATTATGGCCTCATGACTAGAGAGGACTAACACCTGCTTGGTGGCTCTTATCCTTGTAACTTACTGCATGATCTTGGTGGGACTGGTCACGTTGCACAACACAATCCATTCACTGCCTTAAATCCAGACAGTGAAGCAAGATGGTATTTTCAACAGACAGTCCAAAGCAAGAGGTACAGAAAAGGACCCCCAGCGTGACCAAGCTTCCCACATCCCCGCAGACAGTTTCTTATCAGCAGGGCTGGAGCTTTCTCTGTTAGGCTTTTTTCATTCTGAAACATGCCAGGAGTGGAAGTGCTTGCTGGTTGGATGGCATTAATTACAATTATCGGCTCTACGCTTAGCCTGTTGTATGAACGTACACAGAAATAATGCTCCGTGCTTCTTGTCTCAGCCTGACAAGCGCACTCTGGCTGGACCAACGACTAAAACCAAAGAGTATTCCTAAACATCTAATACTTCTTAATCCATTTAGATTCTTAAGGCACAAAAGAACTGAATTCTCCAACGGCTCTTCCAGTTGGGTAACAGACAGACAAAGGGGAAGTGATTTGGCTACAGCAACACCACGAGTCACGAGCAGGTCACTGGGGCTCTCTCTGGTGCCAAACTCAAGTCAGCAGCTGAACGCCCTCAGCCCTTGCGTGCAGCCCACAGGACGCGGCTGCTGCTCGGGAGAGCGGAGCACACCATCCTCTGGCCGCTGAGCCGGTGGTTTTACCCCTTTATCACCATTTGCATGGGCAGGCTGGAAGACGCCATCGCAGGGTTCCAGGAAGAGCTGGAAGTTCACTTTTTTCCCAGCTGTCCTGAAAATGCTGATGGTCACGTTGCAGAGACGCAGGGTAATGCTGAATCGGGTTTTTTTTCTACGTATGACTAGTAAGACAACGCTGTGGGGAGAATTAAATGTTCTCTAGACCACATGGCAAAACAGCACAGGAACATTTTATTTTAATTACTATTTTATCTTTCCACTGGGGAAGTGAGCTACCCAGGAGGAGCCCAGCTTAGGCCATCTTGGATGTAGAAGCCAGTCCTTGGCACCTCTCTAAACCAACAAGTTGGTTTTAAATGCTGTTTGTTCAGCAAAGCCTGAACCAAGCATACCAAAATCTGCAGCCTGGAGGCCAAGTGCTGCTCCCAGCACCAACTGATATGACTGCTACTGGCTGCTCTCTTCCCCAGAGGTCCCTCAGATGTGGACCACAGGCTGGACTCCAGGCAGTTTGCTTCCTGATAGTAGAAGTGGGTCAGGACTTCCTTCACCTGCCTCACTGAGATATGCACAGCGGCCCAACCACACACCTTCAGCAACGTGCTGCTGCAAGGAGACAAGGGCTTTCCCAGGGAAAAGAGGACTTCAAACGGAACAGGACAGAACGGTGTTGGAGAACCAGAATCAGAGCGTTCAGTGACCACAGTGCGGAGGCCCTGGTTGCTGAAGCTGAGAGCAGAGAGGATCAGGCAAACGTGCCCTGCTCCCTTTCTCCTACAGCCAGGCGCTCCGCTGCAAAAGGAGACAGGAGGAACTGTCAGGCCTGATGACACCGTCATGAATCCCATGTTTTCCCAGTGTACATTGCCTTCTCCATTATTGTTCTCTCTCTTCAGCTGGGTGCTGGGCAGAAAAGATATGCAGGCAGCTCTGCCACCAGCATTGTCTGTCCCCGCGGCAGGCACAGCAGAAGCACAGCCTCATGCAGGCTCCTCCACTCCCCTCACCAGCTCAAGTGTCACATCCATGTCCTGGAGCTGCTTCCATGAAGATCCAGAGGAGAGCTCAGCCTCCAAGCTGGCACATACCGCTTTGACCCTTGCAGCAGAGAGGTCTGTAGAGAGTCCACTGGAAGTTGGGCTGATGCCCTCTTCTTCCCCTGCTCCATCTCATTGTGAATGAGGCACTGAAAACCAGCCAAATGGGAACCAGTTTTGCTTCAGCCTCACCAAACTGGAAAAGGGAAGAAGTGGGTCTATCCCAGGCCTTTCCATGACATTTCTGACCATTGGTGAGAGCAGACCTTCTATACACAGGTAGCTTTCTTTAAGACCAAGAGTAAGAGTGGAGGATTCCCTGCTGATCCTGCCTTGGGAGGACATCTGTACTGGAGGCAATCCCAACCTCGTATTCATCTGGGGTGCCACACTTTGTCCTGTGTTTGTGGGAGCATTACACTGTTGTGGGACTGGAGGCAACTCATCTCCAAAGGACAGAGGCTGCGTGAGCACCAGCTCTGAAGTTGTTGTCTGGGTTTTTTTTTGTGAATAGGGTGATGACAGGATAAAAACCTAACTTTCATACACTGAGAGTGAGCCCTGAGTCCTCTGCAGGAGAAAATGTAAAGCAGGGGATTAACCAGAACAATAAGCACACGTGAGGAATTAGTGAGAAAGGAGAGGGAGGCTTAAAGTGAATAGATGGGTTCTGGGACACCATGGTTTGTTTCTGGAGAAGGTGAAGACTGAGGAGCAAGACATGTTGTCAGGGCTGGCACATGCTTCTCAAGTATGGCACCTGGCCTCCGGTGACCTCCTGGGTGTTTCTAAGACAGGAGGGTGTTTAGGATAGGAGGCTCTGGGGCCTTGGGCCACTATCAGATGTCCCCAGAGTGGCAAAGCCAGCAGTTTGTGCTGCTCCAGGGAAGCAGCTGACAGCCCCGGAGACTGTGTCACAGCCAGGTGGCTGTGTAAAAGCGTGGACCTTTCCCCTGGCTCTCTCATCTCCGGGACACTCTCACTCCCCATCTCAGAGCCGGCTGTGTCTCCGGTGTCTCCACCTCTTACATTTATGGCTCCACACCTTTGCGTGGAGGGGCAGAATTGCTGCAGAAATGGGAAATCCACTGGTGTGCCAGGGTGAAAGCTGCTGCTGCCTCCTGCAAATGTCTTTTCAGTATCCAGACCAGATTATGCTCCTCTCTTCACTAAGGCGAGACAAAATCTGACTGTAAACAGTCTAAGCAAAGGGACCCCTTAATTCCAGTTCCTAGCATCCTGTCCTAATTCCTTCAAAGGGAACCGATACAACCAACGCATTGTGTGGGAAGCCCTGAAGCTGGGCATATTCCAAGCTAAAGGAGACAGGGCTGGGATCTAAGCTATTAAATGCACCACAGGGAACAGCCCAGCACAGACGAGGGAATGTAGGGCCAGACCGCCGTCATCTTTAATCTCTGTGAGTCTACATGAGCTAAAATAAATCTCTGTTGCAAAACTCTTTCTACAGCAACAAATGCAATTCAGTAGCAGGCTGGTTTTTTAGCGATTGCTTTGATTCAAGCTCTGGTCTGTGCTGCTGTGTAAATCCAGAGTAACTCCCACAGATTGTCATGAGTACAAGAGAGGTCAGGACCTGGCCCACTCTAACTACAGATGAGCAAATGACTTTGATCTAGGTCCTCCTTAATTTGGGCACTGGGTTACAATTACACTGGGAATCAGGCACTCCAGTACCTTTGAGAGAAGCTGGACCCTCCCTTATTTTGCTGGGCACAATACTTCTTCCTCCTCTCACTGTAAGTCCTCGAGAGGATTGGGGAAAACCACAGTCACAGACTACACAAGCCAGGAGCGAGGTGTTGTATTATTGTAATGGAAGAGAAAGTCACTCCAAAGCTAAGCCTTTCCAGGGAATAATTCATATAAAGAGGTTTGCGCACCACTTAATAAGAGCAAGATATTTATTATACGATGGTGATCAGCTTCTTTTCCCTGCAACAAAGATAAATTTGCCATCATTTCCACAAGACATTGACCCAAGTCGTGTACCTCCCCAACAGTTTTCATGGCCAAACCAAGACGTTAGGAGCAGCCAACTCCACCAGCACACACTGCCCAGGAGCCACAAGACTGAGGCAGCCATCGTTTCCAAAGCTGAAGTCAAGTGCAACCCAAGCAAACAAGTCTAATCACATGGGCAAAGTCACCCGTTAATGAAAACACATCCCACAAATGATTAAGTTGTTAAGTGCTAGTCTATGTCAAACACCTCAGAAGAAAACGCATGCATGCTGTAACACTTACATCAGAGTCCCATAATATTTACATAGAGAAAAGGAAAGAACAAACTGTTAGGGGAAAACATTTGGGTGTGGACGGGGAAGGAACATTGTTTCAGAGCACAGAAATCTTCACCTTTGCTTTCATAATATCTGTGGTTCAACTGGAGTTCATTAAACAATAATTAATGTTTTAACTTTCTGTTGGCAAAATGAAAATGGACTTAAAGAACCTACTGATTTCCTATGAAAATCTTTGCTTCCCTAAAATAACTATGAAAGTATTTTTAAATACCCAGAGAAACTCCCAAATTGCCATTCAGAGGTAGCAGTGCAAACTGATGCAAATCATCCCTGTGAAAATTTGCTTCAACATTTACTAAAGAGGAGTTTTAAGGAACAAAATGCCCAGAGCAATGTTGTCATTCATCCTTTAAGTTCAATGAGAGAAAGATCAAAACAAATAATCCCCAGCACAAGAGCTGGAAGTGAAACTGGCTAAGAACAAAAATTAAACCACCTCCACCACTTAGCTGAATTAGCTCAGAGATGTGTGAGCAGATCTATTGACAGATGTAAAGTCACCTACTTTTTTAAGAGTACTTTCCACTGTAATAATCTCATGTGCAATTTGTAGCATATGGCAAAGAAGGGCTTGGATACATCTAATATACCAATAAGGTGATTTGTTTAAAACACAATTAAGTGAATGTCCCAGTAAGGTCCTCACGGACCTGTACGGCTAATTGGGTGTGATCTGTCACCTCATCTTCAGGGTGACAACCACCTGCACAAAGAGATCCAACATCATTTTGTTGGGAAAACCCCAGGGGCTGCCTTTACGCCGCAGCACCTTGTGCGTGGCCGACTGAAGGTGTTGGTTAGGCTGACCATCAGTCACTGCTGAGCTGTAGTTTTTCAGGTGTACATCACTCTGTCAGTCACCCGCAACCCTGTGGTGCACACTCAAAACCAAATTCCATTCATCACTGATGTCCTTGCACATTTCTTACATTGCCTAAGGCTCCTAATCACCATTTTAGTATTAGATGCCCCCATCAAACACATGCAGCTGCAACAGTTCTCCTCCTACACAGCTGGCTATTCCACATCTGCTAGATGCATTTATTCTCTGCAAGGATAAAAATTGTTCCTCCTTCTCAACCATGCCACGGGTCTTTGCAACAACAGCACCTGAGAGGCGTTAGTGGAGAGAACAGCACCAAACATAGTATTTGTTACTTCTGAAATGCCAGTTCCAAGCAAGCTTGTTTAATGCTGACCAGTGTTTAAGTATTTACCAGGCATTGCCAAAAGACAAACAGATATCCCTGGAGACTTTCACTCTGTCCTTCCTGAAGGGGAAAGAGAGCTCTTATGTAATTGTACCGTTGTTCCTCAATGCTCAGCCTGACTTTCCACAGGCCATGAACACAGAAGAAATAAATCAGAGGCTTGTCTAAAGACCTGCAAGGAGTTTTGTCAGCAAAGCCCTGCCACTGAACAAGAGCAAGAGGAGCTGGCACAGAAGGTGTCGAGAAGACACAATGGAATATATATAGTGGAACATGGTTGCATTTAGTGATGCTGCCCAGAGCAAAGGAAGACGAATGTCCTGAATTGCGTCAATGCTTCGTCATGTGCAGACCATGAGGCCAGCTGGAGTGAGCCCACTGGGCAGGAAAGGGCTCTTCTGTAAAGCAAAGAGCTTCGTTGGCAGAGGAGCCCACCACCACTGCCAGTGATGGATCTGCTCCCATGCAGGGTGAGCTCATGCTGCGTTCAGCCTGGTCTTCAGTCTCTGCATAAATGAACACCCCTGTGGCACCTGCAGGTCACACCCTCATGAAATCACCACGTTTTGGCCCAAACTATTTTTATCTTGTCCGGTGCTTCTCTCAAGATGCCCTTGAGGGAGCAGGATGGGCAGACTTCTGCTCCAACCAGCCTGTGTGCTCCTAAGAGCTGTGGGGGCTCCTATGGGTCAGAAACGATTGAGTTTCACCTGCAAGAGCATTAAGGCAACTGCTCCTGCCAAAAAGGCTGCACCATGGCTCTGAAACAGCCTTTAATGCTCCTGTTCGAGGTAAGGCTTGACTGCCTGCCCGTTTAGATTATTAACTCTTTGGAAAAGAGTAGCATTAATGATTGCACTCTGAAAACGGCCACACAAAGGTTTGTACCAGGGAAAGATGAGTGCCAGTACTCAGTCCTGAGCTAAACAAACTCAGCTTCTTTCTTTCCCCTGCTTTTTGTGGCGTAGGGAAAATGTGTGCGCATTACGTAGTCCGCTCTAAGCTACCCAAGCTGCGCTTACAAAGGAGCATTTCAAACAGCCGGCAATTGCCTCAGTGCATTATTGCCTTGGAGACAGAGAAAGGGCAGCCTGTGGTGACAGAATGAACCCTCTATGAGACAGAGCCTCAGCGTATCCCTATTGACATGGTCTAAGGGACTGAATTATGTTGGGGTGGGAGGGAGGGGGGGGGGCACGAAATAGTAAGACAAGCCAATCTGAAAGACAGGGCATGCAATTTAAACCAGATCAACAAGACTTTGGGCCCAATTTGTAAACATACTGGATCAATTACTGCTTTAGCATCATTAAATGACTTTCCTAAGCTTAATTCATGACTGCTAAGCACTTGAGGATTCAGTGATTCTTTTTATAAATAACACTTTGAAGTCAAATCCATAAAATTGGTTTAGGCTAAAATTAGAAGGGTGCTAATAAAACACACTGTGAACACAAGTGCTTCATGATTGCTTAAAGAGATACCACCTTAAAAATGGGCTTCAATCTCCTGCACCGTGGCACGCTCACTCCAAATGTGCTCGTGCAAAAAGCAGAACGGGACAACAGGGAGGGTGACAAACCAGATATAAGGGTCGGTTTGGGACCTACGCTGCATGCAAGGAGACAGCGTCAGGCTGGGACCAGCATCCTGCCAGCACCGACGCTGCACAGGGCTGCGGGGCACAGCGGGTGTGAGGCAGGGGAAGGCAGAGCTGGCTGCCACAGGACGGCAGCACGAGGATTCTTCAGGCCCTCTGCTGCCAGGTGATTGCAGTGTGCAAAATAAACAAAAAGCACATGATGAAGAGTAACGGTGTTATGAAGGTCTTTTGCTTTCACTAACACGAGGCGCTGCCAGTCTGGGTTTCTTCTTTCTCCCCAGACAAGCTGCGTGGCAGCCCCCTCCTCTGGCATGCCCAGGTCAGAGGCCTCCCCCTTCTTTCATCTGCCACTGGGACAAAATGCAGGAGCGCTACAGCTCAGCTCTTAGCAACCACACTAATTGGTGTGGCACCGAAAAGACCACCAGCAGCTAAAGCGTTCACTACCCTCCTAAGTTTCTAAACACAGTAAACGCTGAGGACAGTTGGGGCCATCCCTCAAAAATGGGTCTAGCACAGACTGAAGCAGGGAGAGTCTGTTCAACCCTATTTTGTCATAGTAGGGTCTGCTACTGGGCTTTGCTATATACCCTGCTCATCCCAAATGCAAGTGTCCTCTCCACCGAGAAACAAATGCCAATCCTTAGGGAACGAAGCAAACCAGGAGGTTTTTGAAGGAGGTTTTCTCTTGCTGCGTTCCCAGTGGTTTTACACTAGCTTTGGGGATACTGGGCAGAGGAGTTACACTGGTGCAGTGGGGACAGTGGTACACCCTCTAGAACAGAAAGGACTGAGGTTGTTCTCCTGAGAAACACTCCCCAGCCTTGGGTAACACAGGTCAGTAAGGTGAGAAGCACCACAACACTTGCCATCGGCACACACGCAGCTCATGAACTCGCTCGCAGCCTGGCCTTCCTCTGGTTTGCTTCTCCGGTGTTAGGAAACCCAGTGAGTACGAGCGGCAGGAGCAAGCCAGGCTGGGGAACACAGCCATGCCCAAAAGGGATGCGTGGGTATCGGGGCGCGGGAAATCCAGCACTCACCTCGGAGCAGTCGGCACACTGAGCAACACGTGCACACTGAAAGAGGAGCTGAGCATTAGAAACTCATCAGGCGGAGCTACTCATCTCTCAGAAAACACTTAGCATCATTTTGAGGTGGACCTCACAGCCCCTGTGTGCTTTAAGAGAGGATGTCTCTCTTCACCAGCACAGAGCGCCGACTTGGGAACGTGCCTCACCCCAGGCTCTGTGCCTAATGGGTGTAAAGGCTGGGATTAGGTACAGCTCCCTGGCTCTGTTCTCAGATCATGAAACAGAAATAACTCCTGACCAGAGGGGCCGAGGAGCGTGGATAAGCAGTGGGTAACACAGGGCAAAATGCTGCATGTTCATAACCACAGCGTGCGGTACCGGGACTTGTATTGCTACATGCCTGTGTTTTTTCCAGTAGATTTAGACTTCTACAAGCACTGATGCAGCCATTCACACAGCTTCTGAAGGACAATTATCCACAGATCCCTGATCTTCCTAAATCAGGAAGAGTCCTGCAGGAGCTGTATTTTGGTGGAATTGCCTAAGAAGGAAAGCAACCAAGGGAATTGCTTTGCACCCTTCAGTGCAAATGCAGGTGATTCACAGCTGCTCATAAAAGCGTAACTTTCCAGTTTCGTCTCGTGGATAGCTCGTGTTCTGGGAAACAGCCTAGAAATAATTTCCAGTTTGAGCCTTCCAATTTAACCCTCACAGTGGCATCAAAGACTCCAGATAAAAAAAGCTTTTGAAGGAAAAAAAGGTTTGAGCTCTGTGTGATTTCTTTAGTCATTATTATCCTGCACTGTAGACACTGGAAGTTTTTCCATAGTTTCACAGTCATTTTATACCAGCATAAACCAGTGCTGCTGCTGAAGGCAGATGTCCCATTGCCTCTCGTGCTCTGGCCTCCACCTTCCCCATCCAGTTGCTGATGTCTGGGCTGCTGCTCTCTACTGGCTTAAGGATCTGACCCAGGCCAAGAGCAACCTGGAAGCAAGGAACAGTATTTAACTTGAACCAGCTGCCTGACTGAGGTCAGCAAATAAAAATAAGATTTAAACATGTCCAAGGGGAAGGACAGTATGGGGCAAAAGCAAGCAGTTGGGTCATACCCCTCTAAGAGGAGTGCTGGCTCACATTGGCTGGATGCTGCTGTGAAACTATGGCCTTTCTATAAAGAAGACGAGTCTCAACCAACCTCAAAAGACCTGCTGTGGGTTTAGCCTCTTATTTTACACAGAAAGTAGCTGATCACAGCTTTATGACTGTTTATTCTCCGAGAGCTCATACAACATACATCTATAACATATGCATGTCGTTCTCACCCATCTTCCTGGAGTTCTTCTGGTTGGTGGGGAGTGAGCCATCCAGACATATCCTGAATGCTGATATTCCCCCACCTTTGTTCTATCCTGCAAAGCTTTCGGTGCTGAAGCGCAAAGCCAAGAAACAGCCTTGACTCTCCTGCACAGAGGACTGGAGAGTATCAGAAAGCACACTGCGCTTTTCTGCTCTGAAATCATTCCAGCTGGGAATGATCTCTGCCTGTGGTAAGCTTAGGCAGAAAGGGCACTTGGTCTGGGCAATACAGAAGGTGGCTCTGTGATCCTCTGGCCCACATATTGGCAGCTCTGGACATTGACTGTCCCGTGACGCAATGCGAATTTCCTGGTGCTGAGGTACGTCCCACTGGCTCACTCAAAAGCACGTCTGGCCTCCAGTGCCCAGCCCACGCTGGAGGTTTCTGTTGACATCAACAACCATGAGACGTGTTTGCATCAGCTATGGGATGGAGCTATGTGACACAGCGGCCAAAATCACCCTCCTCAAGTCACATCTGTCACTCACCAGCCATCGCAAGGGAACAAGTTTTACCTGTGCTGTCCAGGATGCTTTCAATACTGTAAGGTTAAGAAGTGCAAAAACTCCCCACTGTTAATAAAGACACATATATACGTGCATTGTAACCGGACATTTGCCAGAACAACGGGATTGCCCTGAAAAATATTTGGAAATGCTGTTCTGGAGCTTCCCGTTTTCCATAATGACGAGTAGCCCCATGACATTTCTAGTTCCCAAAGGAAAGGCGCAGTTCTGCCTGTGGAAGAAGCACAGGTTGGAACATGCATTGAGGCTAAAATATCACAGGCTCTCAGCAGGGTGCCAGGACACTAAATTGAGAAACGCTGACCTAAGAGCAAAGTGAAAGATCAGATACAGCGGCCAGGTGGTGGGCCTGCTACGTGCAGGAAAGGCAATCGTCGTGTGTCCTTGGGGTGTGTCAGAGGAAGGTGCTCAGGTGCTTCACAGGAGCTGTGGTGATGCCTCATGTAACATGCTGCGTGTGGTGTTGGCAGCCACACACAAATCACGGCAGAAGCAGCCTCTGCCCTCTCGTGTCGTCTGCGTGTGGCTTCTGACTGGGTGTGAGGAGGAGAAGGGTCTTTCTGTGGGATGGGTGTGAATACACCTGGAGCCCAGTATACATTGAGCAGTCCTTCTCCTGCAGAAGGCCACCCACACAAGCAGGGCTGCTCAACATACAGCAGGCACCATTGAAAGGCAGCAAAGACAGCAAAAGGTAGAGGTAAAAAAAAAGCAGCAAAAGGTAGAGGAAAAGAAGGAGTAATTCCTCTTGTCTCAAAGGCAGCTCTTGCAAATTCTACTTCTTGGCCTCATAAGACACTCTTCAGCAGGGGAAAATAAACCTTTGCTGTGTCTGCATGTGGTTGTTACTAACTAAATGCCAAGCTCTTCACACGGTGCTTTGTGTCAAGAGGGGGATTCAGAGAGTCACAAATCCATCTAACCAGCACCAGTCACATTATAAAAATAACAACAATGGAAATGGAACAAGCTGAGCGGTTATTTAATGTAGGCTGAGAACAGCGTGGTCCTGCAGCCAGCTTTTGGGCACAGCCAAACCCCACCAGTGTCAGGAGAGTCCTTTCACAAGTAGCAGTGGGCTTGGAAACATGCCCAGGAGATGTGAAACCAGAACTTGAACCATCTCTGGTGCTCACAGGGGAGTAGGGGGATTTCATACCGACAAATCTGAATTTCAGAAGTCTCATCTGTGCAGGGAAGACAACAGACTTCTCTCCATTCCTGTCTTTCCAAATCACTTTCTTTCAGAGATGATATCTGCTGTTAAACACAGCCACACAACAGGATTGGAACTAGCAACACAAAGTTCCACACCAGATTTGGCCGTGTTTTCATTGTGTGGGGAATGGGACCCATCGAAGCTCCCATAACCTCAACCTAAAGAGCCATTTCTTGCCTTTGCCTCACTGTTGTAAGTGAGGGTCTGCTTCCATGCACCACTCATTCAGTTGCAAAGCCGGCTTGAGGAGCTTCCAGTTCCTGGCCTCTTGATCTCATAACATATCTCCCTGAACCTATCTCCCAGGACAGTAATTTTGGAGGCTCCCAGTAAGGCGGATCAGCAAACCAGTGTGAGTTAAAAATAATCCCTCAAAAGTAGTACAAGACAGTATTCTTAATCTGGATCAAACTCAGGATTTCTTCCTGGGTCCACAGCTCTTTACTTGCTTACATACAGCTTGAGTGACCACAGCTAGGCTGTTCCATCACCTGAGGGTAGCACTTGACATCTTGTTATCATATCTCTTTGACGTGGCTGTCTCTCCTGTTGAGAAAATTAAGAGCCTGTGCTAGATGCAAAAATAATTCTTCAGCCCTTGTACATCCCTGACAGCCATAGGAGAGAAATAACAGGAGCTGTAAAAGCACCCCCTCAGGCAACCTCTGCCTGTACTCTTCCCTCAAAGACTGCAACCCCAAACACTGGAAGAAGAGAGATTGAGATTAGATGTAAGGAAAAAGTTCTTCACTCTGAGGGTGGTGAGACATTGGCACAGGTTGCCCAGGGAAGTTGTGGATGTTCCATCTCTGGAGGTGTTCAAGGCCAGGTTCGATGGGGCCTTGAGCACCCTGGTCTCGTGGGAGGTGTCCCTGCCCATGGCAGGGGGGGTTGGAACTAGATGATCTCTGAGGTCCCTTTCAACCCAAACCATTCTATGATTCTATGACTCCCAAAGCACTCGAGTGATGCTCACACACACTCTCAGGCATGAGGATGCCAGTCCCAAAGTGAAAAGGGTTACAAGTGCTACAGCAGTGCTTGGCTTTTCCACTTGTAATGCTGGCTGTGGCCTAGCAATGTCCTCTTCCTCAGGCAAATCCCACGTGCGGCAGCCTTCCTCAACACATCCAGTCAAAATAACGCTTCAGGTTCCTGTCCCTGCCAAACTTACTGATCATGGGGAAATTCAAGCAGTGACTTTGAGAGCTGCGCTTGCGGAGGACTGTCATAGGCTGGGATGGATGGAGGATGTAGGGAAATGGGTGGGCGTGGAAGCACCTGAAGGAACACATGGCAGAGGAAGGGCTATAAGAGTGGCACCCAGATCAGCAAGTCATCAAGATCCCAGCACACTCACATGTGGCTCCTCAGATGCCTGGACTGGGAAACAAAGAGCAGAATAAAAGAGGGGGAAGCAAAAAAGGTCCGGAAACTTCTCAGAGGTAGTGACAAGACAGAGCACTGTTACTAGAGAGAAACCTTCTCGCAAAAGTGGGGTCAATCTGATGTCGGAAGGATAGAGTTAAAAACTTTTAGGCTGAATAAGCATAAACCAAACTGATCTGAACCCAGGATAACAAGACTGGAAGGCCCTTAAGACTAAAGGATGGGATGACCTCAAAGGTTAAAATAATTGGAAACAAGACACAATAACTAACAGCAGTATCTAAAGACAGTAAAATTCTGTCAACTTTTGCAGATAAGGCCTTGTTATGGCTTCTTTCCATAAACCAGAGACAGGTTTGGGCAAAGATCAAAACATTGAGGTGTTCCTACGTAACCTGTGGTGATTTTAATACTAAAACCACACCTTTAGGAGGAGAATTTAAGTGTACGTGTAGGACTACCTTAGTATAATGACTTAGGTAACAGTATAATGAATTAGGTAACTGATGGAGCACGTGTACGAAGATTTATGTGATGCAGAATCATGTAACCAATCATATCATTTCTTTGTTATTTGTACTGTATATACACTGCTGCTGCTTGAGCTCACAGTGTGCTGGATTTGTGATTTATCACCTAGCACCCGTTTCTGCAGAAGCAAAATAAAGTAAATATCTCGCCCGTGTGCGTCGATTGGCTTTGCACAGCGGGTAAAGGATCATTTGTTTTGGGACTGCAAATCCACAGACAGGACTTTTCCACAGGTATTTTACATGTTCTAACCACTGAAGTAAGGTGTACAGGAAAGCCACATCAGAAATCTTCTAAGGTATTGATCTTAAAATACAGAAGCATCTTCTACCATGTGCAGCTTTCAGGACCTGGGCATGGGAAGTACAATTTGTTCTGTTTTGCAGACACACTGAGGAACAAAGGTACGCTCCAGGTCATACCAGTATTTTGCAATAAAGCAGGGTGAGAATTTGTGTGTCCTAACTCACAGTCTTGCCTCCTAACCACCACACTGCTGCTTCTGTACACACAGGACCCTTTCCTTCAAGCCCTCCCCAAAAGTCTCCGTAAGCAGGATCTCTATTCTGACCAAAGGTGCAATGTTTGCTGTCCCTGCCACGCTCTCTATTGATGTTCTTAAACTCATTTTGTGTTTGCTAGCTCCTTCTGTCAGGCTTTCTACTGCCTGGTGGCTTCCAAGACATTTTACAAGAAAGGAAAGATCTTCAGCTGAGTCATCCTCATATCAAACAAGGCCAGGGTATTTTTGCTGACTCCTTCTGATGACAGACCGAGTCCTATTATCTCTAAAGCAGAAATGCAAAGAGAAGTCTAACGTTTCTGCGAGACAGTGGGGACTGCCGACACAGACATTTGTGGTATCTGAGGGCTTTGGGACAGGCAAAACAGCTGTCTGTCAGCTGCTCTGTAGTCACTGCTCATGGGCACACTCATATGTGTATATATTACATGTATATATAGCATACTAACGGGCAGTAGCAGATTCTGTCTGTCCCTTGCTTACATGCAATGCTCCAACTAAACAAATATGGAGGGTGGAGTGATGGGACCACGTCTGGGCGTTGTGTGCCTACAACAGTGTTGGCTCGCTCTCAATATGGCCCTCAAGTCTGGCTGATAGATCTCCCATACACACACACCCCCACACCCCATTTTTATGACTGATCAATTCATCCTTCCAGACTTTCTGACTACAGACATCATGGTGCCCACACAAAACAGCACAAGGACTGGAGAGAGTGGGACCACATCTTCCACTTAATCTGATTAAAAGCAAGAGCAAAACTGTGGCTATAGTCCTCCAGATGGCAAGATGCCACCATCTGTGAGTGGAATCACTCTCTGGAGGTGCCTTTCTGTATGGTCTGTGGGTGGAGAAGGGGCCTGCAAGGAGGTTCCTAGATCAGGGACCTCAGTGAAATCACTCAGTGAGACAGGACAGAGAGAGATCATGTATAGAAGACCTTCATGAACAGAATAAAACCACTGTATACCAACATTGCTATTTCAGTTTACATGTGAAGAAAATGTATTCAACAAATGATGTGAAAAAAAAAATGACAGGGAAGTCTGTGAGCTGCAATTCTCAGAGTCTGGAAAGAGTTTGAAGGACACTCTTTAGGAAGGACAAGACATTTCTAATACATTCAAAACCTAAAGAAAACTAGAAGAGGTAGCAATCTACACTGGCTTGGAACACAGTGAATGTTTGCACAGACCTCAACACAGACAAGCTGAAACTGCTAAATTTCAAACTTGCCAGCATATGTTTCACAAGTTACCAAGTGCAACACGTGTGCAACTTTCTCTGTTGGCTTCTCATCGCAGCAGTTGAGTTGCATGATCTTTGGTGATATTTGGGATTCCCAGAAGCCATCTGGAACCCCCTGCTTGGGATAACCCCCCACATCTCAATTTTTGAGATCTAATCTGCAAAGCTATCTCCAATCAAATGTTTTGGATCTGCACTCACAAAGATTTCTTTAACCAAGCTTGAAATATTTTTTTTTAACTAAATCCTCAGGAATGGGTCTTATTCCCACCATGATGTTTCTTCCCTTTGTTCTTTCAGAATTTGAAAACAAACCATTGCCCTTCAAAGAGACTTGTTTTCCACAGCAGTGCTTATGCAGACATCCTTCATATCATAAACAGCTGTCAGATCTTGCTCTCTGCTTCTAGGAGTGCTTTATATGGGTTTTATTTCTCAGTAGGCTTCATCAGTGATAAAAGTTCAGGAACTACAACTGCCAAGTGTTGCAACAGCTACTGTAGAGCTTAGAAGCAGCACAAATAGGCCTAATTCAAACCAGATACCCAGGAGAACTCGCATTTATGTTTAGATGACATAAGAGAGGCTGTGTCACCGTATGGGGGCTTTGATGACAATAATGACCCTTGCCCACTGCTGTGCATTCTTATCCCCTCTTTTTGCACTTCCGTTAGCCCCTCTCATTGAAAACCCGCCACACAGCTTGCAGCCCCCAGCCCAGAGCCTAACTTTCCAGCTCGAGCTGCAAGGACTGGTGCTGGCTCCACTGCACGCTCAAGTCTCGTCTTTGGTATCAACCAGGAATAGTAACCATCAAATGATGATACTGTTTTCCCTCTTGAGTGCCAAGAGACTCAACAGCATGTCTATGTCCTGTGAATTCTGGTAAGTGCTGCCTGCAGTGTCTGTTTCTATATATTCCTGCCAACTGCATGACTTCATTCAACTGTGTGATATCCCAGACAACACAACACCGAAAATAACGCTGCCACTTACCTGAGCTGCCAGTGCCTTCCGATGCACTTCTGGATGTTTTTGGCTGGCTCTGTTTGCTACTTGTTCGTACAGTGACCGAAGGAGGAACAGTGCTGCTGCTGTCTCCACGAATCGTCGAGAGATCCTGCATGCTAAAGCTCCTTAGTCTCTCAGACAGGGCCCCCTGTCCCTAGTTGAACAAGCAAGCAAATAACACACATAAAAGTTAGATTCAACAGTGTATTTTGAGCCTTTCTTCTCCCTTGCTCATTGAAATCCATTAGGAAAATAAGAAGACCAAAATTTGCCTGGTCCAGTAACCTAGAGGGGACAAAAATGAGTTGTTAAAGTGTCATTTGCCTCTCCTTGCTCTTCCTTTTGGGGTGGTTCTAGGCACAAAGTCATTCAAGCTTTTGATGGCAAGCATCACTGATTCTTCTATGCAATCGTTTGAGCTCAGAGCAGCTTTGGCCACATCTAAAGGAGCAGGATGTTGTTGTATCTTTCTAGTAGGTACTTTTCTTCATTACGATCTGAGTCAAATAGGTGCTTAGCTTCAGAAACACAATTAAATGGTCTGCATCAAAATAACTCCCTTTTAAAGTTAATAATCTATGATGATATTCACCCAGCTGTTCTCAGCCATACGAGAATTTCCAGGGCACAGAAAATTTGAAATTTTAAAGTAATAAAAACTTATTGTTAAATGCAAAGAAATATTCCAGTGCTTTTTTTCATGCAGCTTAAGTAAGAAATAAACTAACACAATATTTTTATTTCTTTTTAGACTTGCTCTCAATCCGGCAACAAACATATTCCTTGGTGAAAGGAATGTAGCTGTTCTTTGTAAACAGTGAGTTGGTTAAAAGACGCCTTTCAGTAAAACTACATCTCATCAAAACGTTGATTACAAGTGTATCTCTTTCTGAATTTCTATCTCTGTCTTAAAGTAAGAATGCCAGAAAATACCATCAATACAGAACCTATCTAACCTTCTCCTTCTCTGTTGGCTACATTAAGTGACATCCAGAAAATAAATAGCATCATTGATAAAAAGCACATTGAGGTTTTGACATTTTGTTGGAGGGGGGAGAGTTAAAGATAATTAATCGCACGGAGTCTTCGAAAAATACTGAAATAAATACACAGAGCCTGATTCTAAAATTATTTCTGCCAGTGTAAATTAGGAAAAATTTAATGGACGCTTCAAAAGAGGTAAAATCAGAAAGACAGCAAACAACAGTAAATATTGCCGTGCTTAACAAAAACTGGCCAGATAAGGCACATCACAGCAATCCACACACCACCTTCTTTTAGACTTGTATTTGTCAAAGCAGTGCATAAAGGGGAGGCACAGCCTGAACACTGCCAGAGGCTCTAGGTTGGGCTGGACCGGAATACATCACGGCTCCCTTCTGGGCTGCAGATTTGAGTATCCTGCCCACAAAACCAGGGTGCAGGTGAGGGGCCAGTGGAGAGTACGCTCTGGGGCTGGCCTGGCACGGAGAAGAGACACATCCTCCCCATCTGGGATCAAAGGCGAGACTGAACACATTCCTTGCTAATGCAGTCAGGCACCACTGCTGTCCCCCAGTGCACTGGCACTGGTACATGAGGAAGGCAACGCATTCATTTACTTACACGTACTGATTTACCAACATCACTTCAGAGATTCTGCATGGAGAGCAATGGAAAATCGGTGCCTCTGCCCCATATACGTTCCTTGGCACCTCACTTTTAGAGACTGCAAGTAGACAAGGCACCAGGTGCTTATAACTACTGCTGTCACCCCTGTGACAGCCTGCAGCCAGGAGAACTGCTAGGTCAGTAATCTCTCAGCTATTCAGCCTGAAGCCCTTTGGACAAGAGAAATGGGTTCAGACTTCCTTCTTAGCTCCACAGTATATCAATTTAATGACAGGCAGGCTATACCTCCAGGACTACCGCCATTCTCTGCATCAGCAAGAAGCAAACAGCACATGAAGATAACATAGAATCATAGAATGGTTTGGGTTGGAAGGGACCTTAAAGATCATCTAGTTCCAACGCCCTGCCATGGGCAGGGACGCCTCCATCTAGACCAGGTTGTGCATCATTTTCAATGCTGCCCCAAAGTGTCATCAGTAGAAACATGTGTCATCTAAGAAAAATAAAATTGAACTGTTCTTTGTAGGCCTCTGCCCGAGTCACCTGGTGGAGCTAGCCAGGAAGCTGCACTGGGATTTTTCTCTTTATTTTACTGAATCTTTGATTTCTTAAGATCTTTTTTTACGTACGCTGTTGTTTGGCAGCACTCTGCATTTAGCTTTTCTGCAGACTTACAGAGAAGTCTCCACACTCCCACCACGCTGTTCCTTCAGGATTACTTTGCTCCTTCTCATTAATTTGTTCAAATTTTTTAAGTATTTTAAATGGATGGGGCTTTTTTGCTTGTGTACCAAGACATTTTATTTTGCTGATTGGCAACGGAGTCCTGAGAACTGATGTTTTCTTAAAATCTCGCCTCTGCCATTCCATTCTCCAACCTGCCACCAGAGTTAACCCTTGAATTTTGGCTACTCCTGCCAGCGGCTGAGCCACACTTGGGACATATGCTCGCCCCAAGAGGAATCTCAAGTTATTCCTCTTAGGGTAGTCTAAGGTATATTTACTCTGCAGTCTTTGAGGTTTAACAGGGCCAAGTGCAGGGTCCTGCATCTGGGCCGGGGCAACCAGCATTATCAATATAGGCTGGGAGAGGACATACTGGAGAGCAGCCCTGTGGAAAAAGTCTTGGGAGCACTAGTGGATGAAAACCTGAATGTGAGCCACCAATGCACAACTGCAGCTCAGAAGGCCAGTCACATCCTGGGCTGCAGCAAAAGAAGTGTGGCCAGCAGATCAAGAGAGGTGATTCTGCCCCTCTACTCTGCCCTGGTGAGACCTCACCTGGAGTACTGCACCCAGCTCTGGAGCCCCCAGCACAAGAAGGATGTGGACCTGTTGAAGTGTGTCCACAGGAGGGCCATGAAAATGATCAGAGGGCTGCAGCACCTCTCCTATGAAGACAGGCTGAGAGAGTTGGGGTTGTTGAGCCTGGAGAAGAGAAGGCTCTGGGGAGACCTTATAGCGACCTTCCAATACCTGAAAGGGGCCTATAAGAAGGCAGGGGGAGATCTGCTCTCAAGGGTTTGTAGCGACAGGACAGGGGGTAATGGTTTTAAGCTAGAAGAGGGTAGATTTAGGTTGGACATTAGGAAAAAGTTCTTTAACATGAGGGTGGTTGATCACCGAACAGGTTGCCCAGAGAGGTGTTGGAGGCCCCATTCCTGGAGACATTCAAGGCCAGGCTTGATGGGGCTCTGAGCAACCTGACCTAGTTAGAGATGTCCCTGCTTATCATAGGGGGGTTGGACTAGATGATCTTTAGAGGTCCCTTCCAACCCAATACATTGTATGATTCTGTGATTTATTCTATGATTCTATGGCCACAACCGTCACTGGGCTGGTATACTGGAGCTTCCTTGCCTGGCTGGTTAGCTGGGTGTGATCTCAGCCTCCCAGAGCTCAGGGCAGTGCAATTCTGGATGGGTTTTGTAGCTTGTGCTGAACTCCTGCACAGCCACCCTATTCTCAGTAGCTGATTTAAAGCTACCACAAGACGTCCTACCCTGCAGCCTGACTACACCAGGCAGATCCCCAGCGAGAGCAAGCTGAGAGCAACCAGACCACCAAACACTATTTTGCTGTTGGGGAATGAGCAGACCAGGAAAGCCGGAGGGTTAGCAATTGATGAGCTGCTGTAACCTGAGTGCTGGATTCCTCTCACACCACCAGCTCAAGTGTCAGCAGTGCTCAGGATTTAACCTCCTCCCAGCCACCCAGCTAACCCAAATACCATTTCATCCCAGCGAGTGATTTATGTGTGTGGACATCAGTCAGATTAGAGACGAGATTCATGCGTCAGACCAACCTGGCAGGGAAGATGACACTAGTGCACCCTTTTGCATTGAAAATGAAGAAGATATGTTAATATTCTTGCACTGCAACTTGTGATATAGCGGCATATAATGATCAAAGGCCCCAGAGAGAGCTTTGAAAGAAGGGCCTGATGTGTGCCTGCCATCTGCGGGTCTGCTACATTAGCATATAACACACAACCACAGCCTTAAACACACTGTCACGGCGCCTCTGCTAAACAACTTCGACTTTCTCTAGGAAAAAAAAAATTGTCTTTTCTTGATTTTTTAATCTAACCTGAGTTTCTAACAGCAAAGATGAAGGTTTCTCATCATACAGATAATAGCAAAACATTGCTGTTCCTACCATTTCATGAAACAGTTTTCCCAAATGGCAGGAATTGCCTGAGTGTCCTTGGGCTGCGTGAGGACACTGAACGCAGGTGAAAGCCTACTGACCTCCCTTCCATTTCTCTTCTTTCAGATTTCTGCACCTTCGGTATCTGTAGGGATACACTTCACTTAATTGCTCCTAGGCACAACGTAACACTCCCAATTCTTTCCCAGTTTGCACATTTCTACCTGACCCCAAATAGAAAGATGATGGAAATTATGATTACAGCAGAATCGGGGTGGCTTCCGAGTAAAATGGAAAATGTTGTTGCCAGCCTCAATTTCCCTGTCAGATAAGCAGCTGCTGTATATGAAATCACAAACATTTGAAAAGCCAGCCCCATGAGGGCTTGAACTGCTGTAGTTGTATGTTTTAGCAATACAGACTCTATCCAGCTGTAATGCTTATTATTGCACAGTAATTCTTATCATTAATTAATGGAAAAAAAAAAGTTAATAGCTTTATTTCACAGCAGAATAGATCCTGGGCCACGTTTGGTAAAAACAGTCATGTGGAAGATGAAGAGCAGCTGTTTGCGGGATTTTTGTTCACTGTCTTGGCCACGATCATGCAGATCATGCTCTTCCAACTGCTATGGGCATGGACACGTCCCAGGAATTTCAGCACACCGTGTGTCTACACAGAGAGAAGACCCTGGAGCTATGTCTACACTGCTGGCCAGAGGCATGTGTGCAGCATGTCCACACTGATCTGAGCTGGCTTTATCCTAGAGAGCGGGACAGCAGTAATATCATGACAGTAGCTGTTGTAACAGCACTTCACCGTGTCAACAGCAACACAGCATGATGGCGTTACACAATCTTTTGAAAATGGGGACAGGGAGGGCTGTGGGACTGTGGATAACACCACTTGTCCCTCCTTCTCCTCCCTTCTCCTCCCTGAACATCAACCGCTCTGTCAGGATGATTGTGCTGGCAGCATGGGACCTGTATTTTGTGGACTTCATCCCCTGGTAGAGGACACAAGCATGAAGTAGTGCTGGAAGACTGAGCTTTACTCTCTCTGGGCACAAGACTGCCTGTCTAGACTCAACTTCTACCTCATCCAGCTTTTCCTAGGACCCAGACTGTCCCCGTAAGCATGGCACTTCTGATCCAGTAGACAGTGATTTTGCTAGATGGTGAGGTTTTGGTGGTAACAAGTGGGAGCAGGTGTCTCTCTGTTCCCTGTGTGTTATAGTATACCTGCTGCCAAATTCATCTGATCTTCTTGCCCATTGGAAAGTTCACCCCACAGGTGAAGGTACGGCACAAGCTGAAAGCAGACCTCTTCAGGCTTCCTTTGCTTCTTCTCCCCAGGTTCTACCAACCTCACTAGGTCCACACATTGGACAGTTCTCTTTTTACAGGGGCAGAGAAAGGCCAGGCTGGGGCAGGACTCAGTGCTACTGAATAGGACAAAAGACAAATACTAAAAAGGACACAGTAAGATCACCCCCCAGTAACTGCTATCACTTGGTATCAACCTTATTTAGATTCATGACATTACCAACGGTATTAGGGCATCATCCATCAAGACATGGACATTTAAGCTGCAGAAGCTCATCTGTGATTCTAAGGCAAGTTAAACCTCCCATCCATGTGGCATAATCATTAATCTAAAACTAATTTAGGTACATCTACGTGCTTTGGTCAAAATTGCAACGGTAGCAAAGGCACACCTCACACACCCACATCTAGCACATTCTCTTCTTACTTTTGCTTTAAAGAGTAGGAAAAAAAGGTATGAAAATACTGAGCTTTCAAAGCCAGCTAAGCTGCATTCTACCTTCCTCTAAACGTTGCAGACAATCTCCAGAAACAAGCATCGGCATCTGTGGGCCCAGAGCACAAACATTGGTCCAACCAATATTTGCTTGGAAGGATCAGAAATCTTAATACTTTCCAAAACTTGAAGTCGTGTGATAGGTACTGTAAGAGGCACTCCATCAGAAGTTGCTGGAATTCTCTTAATTACTTTACCTCTCTATAATAATCTCTGCATTCACATTTGAAGTAAAACTTTTTAGAAGGAGATGGATTTACAAGTCTGGAAAAACTGGGTGTGCATCCAGTGGAATCATTCATTAAAATTACTCCACATACATACGCAGCTTTACATAGGCTCTAGGAAAATGAAATTAGGTACACAATTTAAAAATCTGCAATTTATATAATAGTTGCATTAAATATCATCTAAATATAAACAAATAACAGTGTCTAGATTTTATCATACCTTCAGTCTCCCAATCTGAAAGAATTCTATAGACATTATTTAGGCTTCAAAACACCTCTAATACCTACAAACTCCATCTTGCAGCTGTGGAAACTACAACACAGCATGGTGAAGTCACACAAATCAGGAACCACAAAACGTCTAGTCATAAAAGAGAAGCTTTTAATACAATCAGTATTAATACAGGATGGCACCTTCTGGCTCTTGGCATCCTAGGATCAGTAGTTAATGGACAGGCAAGGGAACACTAAGTCACGCTCACCACACTTCCAGCACGACACTAAATCTGTTAATGTCCTCCTCTCTTTTTGCTGTAACTTTGGTTAGCAGTTCTCCTCCATGCTAGCAGACACGTCTGCATGCATGTTACAGCCCCCACCCTGCAGGTATTCACTACAAGGTGTAGTGCGTGTTCCTAGGATGTCAGTTCTCTCTACGGTGTCAGCAGGACTCCCCCAACCACACCTATCAGAAAATGCCTGTCGAGATGCATCTGCTCTTCAGAGCCAAGCCCCAGCCTCGCTAGCTCCAGTGCAACCCCAACCATCCTCATGGGATCAGTGACAGAGAGGCTCCATCCATCCATTAGCGAGAAAACAGCAAACACAGCAGCTCGGCCAATGCAGTAGCAACAACCTGAGTTAGGTGGGTTTTCCACGTACAAAGCTCCCTGCTTGGCTGCTGGAGTCTCTGATTGCCAGCAGAGGACTTGGAAGGCATTTTGCTGATGAGATCAAAGACAGGCTTTTAAAGCTCAGCACGCAGGATCTACTCACTGGAAGCGGAGCAGACAGCATCTGGCCTCAGAGCAATCTCAGCTGAAAACAGTTCAAACTAGTCTAATGGGGAGGCAGACGTTAGTTGGGGGTTAGTATAAGCACTCAGCAGATTACCTGCCCTTTTTTCTGGTCCAAATACAAGTGTAAATGAAGTAGCTGAGAGACCTAGCAAGGGAAAAAAGAGAGCCATTGGGGCAACACACATAAAAGCTTCGAGAATAAGGTCTATTTGAAGCATAAGTAATCGAGGTGAGACATGAGCATGACACTGGGCACCATGTGCAGGGACTCACATACACATAAGAAGCAGGGACACCCACCTGTGGACTACACCTTTGAACATAGGTTCTCCCTTCCTCAGCTTTCCCAGAGGGATGGAGAAACCACTCCATAACCCCAGCTGACAGGGTGTTACCTAGCAAGTGTGTTTAAAGAGTAAAGCAAATTATAAACACAACGGGCTGCCACTCCACTCCTTGCACTTGACCAATGCTTTCCACTGGAGAAACCACCAATGTCTGGCCACCTCTGTAATCCAGACTTAAGATCATTAAGAACAGAGTGCATTTATGACTAATTTAGGCACAGGATTAGGTGAGGGACACATGGCAGTCATTTTAGTCCTGGTGACTGACAGACCTTCTGAGAAGTAGAGTAGCTCTGGGGAATTGCTCACGGTAACGAGTCGAAGCTTGCACGCCAAAGCATTTAGCATGTCTGGCTGCAGGCGGGTCCTGCTAAGAGCAAAACCATCAACTTTATTCTCTGAGCACGGGCCTGAGAGAGGGAGGAAATTGCTTCTGCCATCATATGAACACAAGTATCTTACAAGTAATATCCTTATGTCAGGGGCCTGCGTGCCGTGCCTAGCCTGGAACAGCTACCCAGTTTGGAGATGTCAGACAGCATTAAAGACTCAAAGGGAAACCAGATGACGTTAATGTTGATGGTGGAAACTTGATTTCATCCACCCTTTTTGTTTGTGCAGTTCATTTCCTCTCTTGGGAACTGTTTGTTATCGTCTCTCCCAGCCTGGTCTCTCTGTATAAATTTATTGTTTGGTTCTGCTCTCCTGTGCATTCACCGCCTATTGTCTGCTTCTTGGAGACACCAATGAAAGAGCCAGCAAGAGAGAGAAACTGGAAACAGCTACCTGGATTGTAGCTCAAACAGCGCTGGGTTTTTATTGATCTGGGAAAAAACAGATTCTCAAAGACTTAAGAATGAAAGATACATCACACTGCGACAGGAACAGTTCATAAAATACTGTGATCGGTGGCACAACACTGTATGTTTCATGAAAGCCATTTGTTGTTCCTCTCTATCGGTGTAACACAGCTCAGCCATGAGATATTGGACTCCAAATGGAGATCCTTTAAAGGAAGCTACTTTTCCAAAGCTGCATGCTCAGTGCTTCTGAGATAACACTAACAGGTCCCCAAAGGCTTCTCAAACTGCATACTCCAAATCACTCCTGACTTCTGCAGCTCTTGTCCATGTTACAGATTGGGGCACACAGTGTGGCCACTACAGATACGGTACTAAGTGGATGGGGCAGAACTGTCCTTTGATATGTTTGGTAAGTGAAGAAACACTCCCCCTCCGAGCAGTGGGATCTAATCATTACAAAGAGGCTTTATCCAGAGTCTTAAAGGAAAGGATGCTCCCCGTCCCCTGCCTCCCTCTTTCCCAACTCAAGTAGAAGTGCAGTTCTCCACTGTCACGCCACCGAAGACAGCAGCTGTCCTGCACAAGCTTTTGCTCCAAACTCCTACAATAAATAGGTCTCAGTTCTCACGGAAAATGAGAGATCTCACTATCAACTTTCAGGCAGTCGCACTGGCTACACCAGCCAGATATAGAAACGAATGAAAAGATGTTGACTGGAGAGGATAAAATCTAAATCAGCAGCAGCATTTCCCTTCCAGCACCCTGGTTTACAAAGCAGCAAATGCACTGGGAAACTTCCCAATAATCTTCCTGGGCTACGGGACCCTAAAGTAGCAGAGCTGTGATCCCCCTGGGGGGCAGTGAACCCAAAGATGGCAATGGAAGTGATGATGCCAAACCAGGCAGGTGCTTGTGAGCTGAAGCAGTTTGGGAACTGCTGACGCTGCACTCCTGAGCATTTAGGAGGTAGATGAGCATAATGAAACCCTCCCGCTTTCGTCTGCATGCTTGGTCCTTTTAACTGATAACCAGAGTGATTGCTGGCTCTGGCAGCACCGCAAGCCATATTTCTTCACGCATGAAAGGCTCCTGGACTGTTTCTCAGACTTATTAGGCACAAACGGGCTTTTCATCGTCACCAGTCATGCGTGCCTGCTCCCTCCAACTCATTCATCATCTCTTGCCAAGACACTGCACCCACTGCCAGCAGCACGCTGTGCCCCGCTCCCCCTCCTAAAGGCAGCCTGTACCAAGGAGCACGCAATGGGCCACAGCACCAGCTGCTCTGCAAACAGTCCCTGCCCTACACACAGGAGGGCAGAGGAAGGTACTTTATCAGAAACCTCTGGGTTACAATGATCAGTTGGCTGTGGGATGTTTTCTACAGCTCCCATAGAATCACAGAATCATTAAGGTTGGAAAAGACCTCTAAGATCATCAAGTCCAACCACCAACCCAACACTACCATGACCTGCTAGACCATGTCCTGAAGAGCCATGTCCACATGTTTTTTCAATGCCTCCAGGGATGGTGACTCCACCGCTTCCCTGGCCAGCCTGTTCCAGTGCTTGACTACTCTTTCAGTAATGAAATTTTTCCTAATATCCAATCTAAAGCTCCCCTGGTGCAACTTGAGGCCTTGTCCTCTTGCCCTCTGCTCTCCTTCGAAGAGTTGAGGCTGCAGCTTGGGGATGGTTAAGTGGCTGGGAGCAGGATTTGTCTTGGGGGTGAGGAAAGACATTGGCCTCTTTGGCAGCATTGGTTTGTTCAGTGTGAGAAAGAAGGATACATGCAAACAGGATCTGAGAATACCAGGAGCTTAAAGAAGAGGGTCAGAATGCTGGAGAACGGTGTAAAACTGGAGATTATTGCATTGCAGAGACAGAGAAGGCAGCGGCAGGGCTGGGCAGGGTCTTGGGAAGGCAAGCAGGGCGTAGAAGAGTTTGGGACTGGATACAAGGCAAGGCAGTTGGCGGGAGGCTCAGGGTGACAGAGAGAGGATGAGAAAGCGCTGGAAGTGTGGTGACAGCGAGGGAGTTTCATACGAGTGTGCTGGAGGAGGCTGGTGCTGTCTCCATGCCATAGGTACATCTCCTCACTGCGGCCACATGTCCAGCCACTTCCATCAGCAACCTGACTGGTGCCAATGAAAAGCCCAGGCCTCCAACTGATGGCTCCATTGCCTCGCCAAGGCCTTGCACCTCCCCACTACTGGGGCCATGACATCCTTGCTGCTGCTCCCCTTTTGCTGAGACCCAAAAGCAGGCTCCTTTTCTGCTTCTCTTTTCTTCACCTGAGGTGATCTGGAAAGAAGATGGTGGTCAGTGCCCAAGGCTCTTTGGGAGCAGGAATGGCTGAACCAGTTGGAACTAATTGAAAACCCACAAAGAGCAGCAGGATTTACTGGCTGGTCATCTAATCCTGCCACTTAGGGCTGACCCACTTGAAGTCACAGGTTGTGACAGAACGACCAAGCAAGGACAGGATTACAGAGCCCCAAATGGGATTATGCTCCTTGGTGGGGACACAAGCTGCTGAGGGCAGGGAAAAGATCTGAGCATCTAGCAGGGGTAATAAGACCAGATATCCAATGTTCTGTCTGCTTAGAGAGCATCAAAAATAGACTCTCCAGAGAGAAAACACCCAAGCGAGCCAGCTGGGCAGACTCAGGGTACTTGGGACACTGACAGCTCCTCAGCCTGTAAAATGAACTGGCACCAGTTTGTGCCAGTGTTAGCACAACTGTGGCTTCAAAACAAAGCAGAGCAAGGGAAGGGAGCAGAAGGAAGGGGAAGGGAGCACTTAGGTAACTAAAACTGTGGGTTATTTCTGATAGAAAGGGGAAAGGGCCAGGGGATGAGAGATAAGGAAGGTGTGGCTGTGCACAGCTTGCAGCATCTTAGCCTGTGGTAAGTATCTGCTATATGGAGCAGCCTGTCACGAACAAAGGGTAATCAGAGAGACAAGCCACATTGTGCTGTGCTGTGGATAAAAGGAATTAAGAGATGGGGCTTGCCCAAAGATCTTATCACCAAAGACAAAAGACCATGAGGGACCCTGTGGAAGTAAAAGTAGATAAGTTACCACTGCTCAGAGAGGAGAGGACAGGGCTATGCACAGTGGGAGACATCTCTCCAAGTACAGGAGCCTTTAGATATAAACTCACTTACTGAAAACAGGTCTGTGCAGAGCACACTTTCAGCCCAGCATCTCACCCTGTATTTGTCACCAGAAGATGCTTGCTTGCAAAGTCTGAGGGTCCATTTCTTCATACAAAAGTATCTTTTCCTCTCTCATTAATCCAAGTGAAGCAGGAAATAAGATAGATCCTCACACTCACTCCCTGGTAAAAGCCATGAGTTCCATGGGAGCTGCAGGAGCTCAGTGCTTCTGAACATATAATCATCTCCATAGAGGCCAGTTTTAACATGCTCTGTTAAAGGCTGAAACCCAATGAACCTGTTCAGGGCTCAGTTTCCCATTTACACTCAGCACTTAGCACAGGCTACCTGGACACCCTTAAACCTTGGCACCGGGGAAGCCTGTATGAGCCTTAGAAATAGCATTCTCTTTCCTCCTTTCCTGGAAACTAAGGACACCATTGCCTTCTTGTCTGGCATCCGTCTGCTCAAAGTGTTTTCCAGATAATTAGTCATTTAAACTTCTCTCAGGCAGGTTAATCTAGCTCTGCCATACCTCCTTCTCAAGTGAACAAGTAAAGGCGTTGACATACATTTAACTGCAGCTGAAAACCAGGGCAACAGAAGCTGTTACCACCCTTACCTGCTTCTCTCTTGGAAACCGCTCCCTCCAGAGCAGCGGGGAGAGCTAAATGGAGACACGTCCACACCTGACCCATCACACTTCACATTCTGAATACCCAAGGAACCTCAGCTCAGCACTTCTGTACCACAACACATCAGGCTGTAAGTCACAGCCATTCAATTCTCCCTGCCCAAAAGACAAGAAATTCAGTCTGAGAAGCTGCTTTAACCGTTCCTGACTATTATACCCTGAAGAGTGTAAATGTATTAAGGGTGTGGTTCCCTGAGCAACAGAGCTAACCTGTCTGCTTCCCACAACCAGGAAGGGAAGATCTTGCTTTCCATTCCTCCAACCATACTCCTCACAACACAACTCTGTCCCTTTCTTTGTGCTGGCTCAGTCACTCCTGAGACACATTTGTGGGCTTGAAAAACAGTATTCTCTTTCTTTTTCTTTCTGGATTAGCTTTCTGATAGATTAGAAATAACCTGAGGATATCCAAAGAGCTGGTGCACAGTAACCCACTGGGAGCAGGAGCATCACTCCGTTTTGGAGGAGGAGAGCTGTCCTGGATCGGCACCCTGAGGCACACAGAAACAAGCAACTTGCTGGAGACCACATGCCGAAGTGGAGTCCTGTTTTTCCTCACATATTCAGAGTAATTTAAATGTCAAGGCTGAAGCAAAGACATGAACAGTCCTTGCTCTGCTGTAAAAATCAATTACCCAATCAATCAACCCAATAACAACCTCTCAATCTTATCAACAGATCATTTTCCCCTCCCCAAAGTAGTGTGCGGGAGACTCTTCAGGTCCATTTACATGTTTCAATATCTTCACTGTTTTCTCTCAAGTTAGGCTGGCAGATGTGCCATACAACAATACCACACAACTCACAGAGTTGCTTTCTTCCAGCACTGAATGGGGAGCTTCATTAACTCATGCCAAACAACAGCTTCCTTGTACCCTGGAGACTCTTCTCCCTTCTACCCGCCTTCCCACTGCCACTGGAGCCACATTTCAAGCCAGTGGGATTCTTAAGAAAAACACCAGAAATCACCACAGTGGGAAGAAAAACAGCAGTGCTGACCATTCATTCAGGTTGAAGGGTTGCTGAAGACACTGTTGGAGTTCTGAGATGAACAGGTTGGCACTGTGGGTCTGGGCTACTGTTGAGCTTCTCATACTCAGGAGCTGCCCAAACAGGCACCAGAGTTTCTTTGAGATTCACACATAGTTTCTGACTCTGACCTAAAAACAGCTCTAGCACAGAGAGTCCTCAGCACCTTGTACACAGGGGCTCAGAGCAAAGGCAGTGCTGCAAAACAGGCATTCCCAGAACCTATTTATGTCCATGGTGCGACTTCTTCAGGCTTACATAGCAGCGGCAAAAGCGTTAAGTGTCACGGAGGCATCACACAAATGTTTCACTGGGCATACAACACACAGCTCTGCCTTAGCTCCATGTTTACCCCAAGTTTCAGTCCAGGCTCGGGTTAGCCGGCAGTCCCTGGCTTAGCAGAGCCTCCCGGCTGAAGACCGGGGAAGGAGAAGGACTGAGGCAGGCCTGACAGCCACAGTCTGCACAATGCTTGGCAGGGAAAAGGGAAGCAAATTCTGGCTTTTCTGAGGAACAGGATATAGCTTTTGTATATCCTTGTGATCTTCCATGTGCATGGCACACCCCCGGGGCTCCCCACTTCTATAATGCCTTGCATCCAACATGCTTTATGGACTTGATGGTATCTGGCTTCCTAAGGATGTATTCTGCATTTTTACAGAAGGTAAGGCCACGACATACTAAAGTGAAGTGCCTGATGTCATCTGAAAAGCATTTGACAGAGGAAAATTATTTCCTTCAACACCCATTCACATTTTTCCTAATACCAGTACCCACCTTGCCCATATGCTCCTACGATCCTTTTGCAAGAGGCACTGTACCTGACCCCATGAGAGCCACGTCTTTTATCCAGGTCTTGCTCACAAAACGCACGGGTATAGTCCCTGCGCACAACTGCCCTAAGCTGTGATAATCCATGGCCAGAGAGCAGGACCACAAAATGCAGTTATCAAGTCCTTGCAGTCTTTATGTAAGCGAAGAAAGAGAGATAACAGCTATTTTCTGGTGCTGGCTCTAAGCCAGGAACAAAGTACAGGATACACCTCCCCAGATGAGACCACTCATCCAGTATCTACTCGATTCTCCTAAAGCAACTAATGCCACTTCCCATTCACTCTTACATAAACATGTCTCCAGAGAATTATACACTAGCTATGTTATATATAAGCCTTGCAGACAAACTTTTAGCCTTCATGAACTTCAGATCACATCTGCTTTCTGTCGGTATCCAAATTATAGGTCACTAGATCCTCCAGTCTTCTCAACAATTCAGCACAACAATTGACAAACAGATGCAGATGGCCTTTCCCTTCACTGCAGAAGGTGGTGACCAAAAAAAAACGGTTTCCTGTTAGGGTGTTAACTGTGTTCACCTAATGTCAGCATCTTTCATGGAAGCATGCTCCTGTTCTGACAGTCAAAATGAAGAGCAGTGACTGTGATGAACAGAACTGCTAACGCTGGCACCTGCATACTGAGGGAAAATATAAAATTCAACAGAGGCCTGAGGCAGACCCTGGTCTTGATCCTTCTTTTCCAACCTACAGGTTCACCAGGTACCACACTTACTGTTTTCATCCCAGGAGGCACCTGTGTGACTGGTGAATGGAAGATTGGGAGGCATGATCAAAATCAGCAAGCCCTCACCATCTCTCCCCCTCCACACTGTGGCTGCTGGTGGCGATGGATGCAGATGAGATGCTAATAAGTCACCTTTCTGACCCGCACCTTTACCTTTGAAGCTGCCATGACGGCTGCCGTGGCCGCGACGTTCAGCCCCCGCTTCCCAAAGTGCACGAGGGCATCGTAGCTCCGGTCTTTTGCCTGGATGAGGCAGTCATCAATCTCCTGTCACAGCAGACAACAAAACAAACAAACAAAAGCACAAGAAGGACAAGTTCAGAGAGCTCCCAGTCTCAAACTCTTGGCAGAGCCAGGTCATCTTTTATGGAGGAAGACATCCTCCACTTTGGCTGGACAGAAGTTCACAGCCAACATTTGCAAAGAGGAAAGGTGTGCAGGGAAGCAGTAGCTTCCACTGCAGGCTTTGGGAACTCTTTATTCTGCAAATGGAAGATTTGGACCCAAAGCTGGGATATATTTGCACAGTGCAACCACCACAAATAGCTCCTGGAAGTGAGACAGACACAGCAACCTGGGCAGAATGGACCAGGGTGTGGCAGGAGCCATTTGCAATCTATTGACTCTGAAGACAAGCTGGACTGCCCCATAGTTAAAAAGAATCATATTATGACACTGGGCAGCTGCAGCTGTACTGCCCTGGGTCCAGGACTGGTGGTCTCAGAAGCATCTGAGATATCTCTGCACATCACTGCAGTGTCTGGTTGCAACATGCCCATGGAACTGGTAGGTCCAGATCTTCTGGACTTCGATGCTGGTCAATATACAGTAAAGTTGTTATGAAAGTTCCTTCACCTTCCCTCCCTCCCTCAAGACACAGAGGTCTGGATGATAATGGATGACAATGACTTCTAGTACTTAGCTATTGGATGTGCTGGGTTAGTAGGGACTAGAGGCTGCGAGAAGATGCTGGCTCTTTAATGATTCCCTCCCTGTTCCTATTAGATAAGAGGTGGCAACCCAAAATGCACAAGCACTACTTGTGTGAAGCACAAGCATAAGTTCCCAGGAAGCAGAGAGACAGGAAACTGATCCCCATTGTTCTTTGTGGACCATACCAAGACACAACTGTTCATGCACTGCTGAAGTGCTGGGGCCTGAGCTGTGCTCCCCGAGTTGGAGTTGACCTGTGGATGAGTCACAACTCAGCAGAATGTTTTGTTTTTCCTATTGGCTTCATGTTCCAGAGGCAGAACCTGGCCCTCCTGTGGCTCTGTGTCTCTGCCCTCACCCAGGTGGTCATGGTTGGGGTGGTGGGCGAGGCCAGGGCTATTTTAACCAGGAGCCAATTAGCTGGAAGAGCTTCCTGTTGGGGCTGGCTTCTGTTGGGGCTGGTTGGATCTTGCTGAGCTCTCTTGGTGGTGTCCTTCCATGTGAAGGGCCACTGAGGGAGCCATTTCTGTCCCTTGTGTCCAGCAGATGATGCTGGCATCACAGTGGGCAGCAGAGGAGCTGGGCCCACAGGAACCCATGGCAGGATTGTTTGGAAGAAGACTTGTGAGGGGATGTTGCTGAGTTCAGTGTTGGCCTGTGTGATCAGGCAACTGATGGCAGCATAAAACGACGATGGCTGGACCAGCACAACAACTGCCTGTGGCTGAACAGAGATCATTCACTTCCAGAGTTGCCAATGTGGGAAAGTTATTCGCTTCTTAGCAGTTTGCATGTTGATATGTGACTGACAGCAACTCGGGGCCCATGTATCCCCACAAGCCAAATGGATCTGCCTGACAATATCCCATCCACAGCCACAGGAATCTCCTAAGCAAGCAAACGATCCAGGCTGTAATGTCCTCCCACCTAAATTAGCATCATGAATCTGAGCAAGACACTTCTCAACCCAGGACCTCAACACGCTACATGCCTTACATCAGCACACTCTACACCTCCTGGCCAGGCAAGTGCTTGCTAAGCCCCTTTCAGACAGGCTTGGCCGTTTGTCTCACTGCTGCACCTTCTTTTAGGCAGAGCTGGGAACAAAGTTAAGGAGCCCTGGCTGCCGGACCCTGTTTCTCTGATGGTTGTACGCAGCCACAACACAGCACTCCAGCTATATTCAGCCAGTACGTGCAAAGCACCTCACGAGGTATTTTCATCCCCCTCCCTCCCAGCTTCTCAAGTACACCAAGATGAGTTAATATGCGTGAGTGCACTGAACGGATGCCAGTATTTAAAAACACAACCACAGAGAACAAAAACATCAACCAAAAAGAGATGATCAAATGATAGTGGAAGAGAATCAGCAACTCCCAGTCAGTGGAAGAGAACCAGCAACTCCCAGTCAGTGGAAGAGAACCAGCAACTCCCAGTCTTTCAATGAAAATGAGCGATAGGAAGCCCAGAGTAAACACGCTGTAGATCTTGCTCCACCCAGAGAGCACCCGAGCACCTGTGATTACCTTTTCTTTTGAAGAGAGCGTCGGATGAACAAATTTCCTGTACAGGAGGCTGGAGCCTTTTGTGTATGGAGACAGCAGCCAAGCTACAAAAGCTATTTTGAGTTCATAGTAGAATGGAAACCTAGAAATAAAAAAAAGCTGTTAATGTCCACTCCCAATTTAACCACTGCCCTTAATTAGAGATGCTCAGCACAGGAGGGGACCAGCCAGTCTAGCTTAGGACAGCTTTTGCTTACCAAAGAATCCAAACACCTAAACACATTCACTCACCCTTGCCCCTTGCACACATCTCAACTAGGCATGTCAGTAAATCTTTATTGGGGTATCAGGGCCATTATTTAACGGTCTGGAAGAGACTCTGCTGTGTGATAAGAGGAGCTTTCTACCTGCAAAGAGCACAGATGCTGCCTTCATTGCAGCAATTATGAGGGAGCAAAAAGCAAAGCAGTAAATCAGTATTTCGTTAATATATTTACGCACCTTTCATCAATCTGTCTTCCTGCTTTTAAGATAACAGTTATCTGACCAAAACTGAAATACAAGAACCTTTGTTGTCCAAGCAACACACAACATAAAGGTGCAGATCCACACTGTGGCCTTCAGGTAGCACTGGAACATATGCAGGGGACTAACTTAAAACAGGACATGCTTTAGCTGTAACAACAAGCCAGTGACTTCTGGAGATCAGATTATCCAGACTCTCTTCTGGAGGACAAAGCCTAGAGCTCAAGGCTGGCCAGCCAGCAGCATCCTCAGGCGGGCAGGCATGTTGCTGCCAGCAGTGTGATGAACCAGTGTTACCCTTTGTAGGCCAGGGCAAGCAGGAGCAGTGCAGAGACCCTGTGATGTAACAGTCCAGCTGGACCCAGCCAGACTCCTGCTGTGCTAGCACAGTCCTGTCACTGAGCCAGCTGGGCCATACAGCACCCAGGTCTGACCTGACGGACCTCTCTGATGCTATAGTCTGACCATGGATTTGTCAGGTTGGTCTTCCACCTCATTGAGGATCCCTACAGCATACTTGATTTCATGGGCTGGATAAGCCCTCTCTCATTCCCTTTGAGAGACCTACATAATAGGTCCTCCAAAAAACCAAAGCTCCAGATGAACATGGTGGAGGTAGATCTGCATGTAAATTAGACAGACAATAATGTCTTTAATCTCCTTTTCAACAGAACTGACATGTTGCCAACTACCCCTAATTCCCTGTGTCTGGAGGACTCACTAGAGGCATGCAGCGCTATGCAGGAACAGGCTTTAGGTGAGGGCCGTGCACTACAGTTCAATTTTCATCCTGAAGTCTACTGATCTCACTGGTTTCCACTGGAAAGGCCTTGTTAAAAAAGGACAACCAAGCAACAAGCATTTCCAAACTGAAGCATCTAAACTGAAGGAACCCAACCTGATAATTGGGCATTTATGTGCTCTCACCCTGACAGAGGTCACCAGGAATCCTTCCACTGGCACCAGAGAGCCCACATCTGTATGGACTGTCACTGTCCTCCACCAAACCATAAACCCAGCCTGACCAGGAACAGGCCTGGCAAAACATCTCAGCAACAACCACCCATGCAGCAACATACAACCGAAGCCCTGTGCTGCAGGGCAGTTTCTGCCTGATCCCCAGAGCCTGTGTGTTGACTGTAGGACACAGCTAGGTAAGTCTAGAACTGTGCCTGCAGCTAAAGCTGCTCTTATGTGGTGATCTCTGCAAGCATCCAACTCGGCAATCAGCTGTGCCTCTCTCTGACAGGCCGGGGACTGAGACTCCTGCAATGATTTCTCACTAATGAGATACCAACAAGCAGTTCCATCCTCTTTCTTCCTTTTCCTATGACAGCAGTGAGAAAAGAAGCAAAACACCTCTATGCACCTGAAGCTGCTAACCCCCTTTTCAGGAGGCAGGGCATCTTTGTGTTCCTTTCTTCCCCTTGTAAACATTTCCATTTTCTTTCCATCTCATGCCAAAGACCGTCTCCCCTCTGATGCTCACCAGCAAAGAAAGATATCCGTGAACGTCTCTGCTGTCGTGAAAAGCGCAAATATGATCCAGTACATCATCCATTTGACCTGGTAAACAAAAACAGGAGCTGGGTCATTTCTCCCCCAAGGGCCTCAAACTATCTCATACAGACACAAGTGCACAGAATAATTNCCCCACCCCCACTGTGTATTTAACAATTACTAAAGACCTGAAGCTGCCAGAGCTCCCCACCTCAGCACATTACACATCAGATTTCCACACAAGCCCTTGGGAAGGAAGACAGTGGCCTTTAGGACTGGTCTCATGAAAAGAAGAGCAGCCTGGCTCTGTCCCTGCAGACGAAGCTCCACTCGCCAGCCGAGGACCACAGCCCTATCACAGGGCATTAAAAATCTCATTTGGCTCTTCTTAATAGCAAAGGTTAATATTAGGGTGTTGGCCAAACTGCAATTAAGACAAAATGTAATTACTTATGTAATATCTACAGGCAGGGGAAGCCAGCCAGGAAGAGGTAGAGGTAATTGCCCATCCCATGAGCCAGGGCTCAGGAGCACAGTCACCTCACCCCACCTTACTGAATTAGTGCTCATCCCTTGAGTGGTGCCTCCTCACACCCACACCCTGAGCCCTTGCAGTGACAAGGGCAAGCCCATTAGCTTAAATCCCTTGCCTGGGGCTTAGGTGAAAGCATTTTGCCTCATGCTGGTAGTGAAAGCACCGGCTGTGCTGTCACCGTGTTCAACTATGGTAACTCCACTCTGGCATGGACTGCTTGGTGGGTGATTTATGGATGGTCTCCTTTGTGGTGGTACTGACAGACAGAGTCTCTGGGGACCAGGACCTGGTCAGGGAAACTGTAGCATCTCGAGTAACTCAGGAATCTGGGGATTTTTGTGACCAAGCACTAAATGGCATTTCAAAGCACAGCTAAATTACTCTGATGTGTGCAGTATTGCTTCTTCTTGGGCTGGAAGGAAGCAACGTATTTGTCACATGCCATCAGCACTTCCAGTGATTTTTATCAAGTGATGTAGTGCTCCTCTTCTGCATCGTTGTCAGCACAGAGATGATGTAAGGGATAATTTCCAGGTACCCGAGATGAAAGAGAAACCTTTTATTCTCCCTCAATACTCTTTTTTCCTCATTTTAAAATTCTAAAACTTATGAAAGTTCAAACAGATTTAAGAATCTGTCTTTCCAAAGAAGATGAGATGGCAAAAGTTGTTCATTTAAGTGAAAACTGTTGTCTAATCAGTGATATTTGAAAACGGGAAATCCCTAAGCAGCTTTGCTGAAATGTTAGAAAAATAGACTCTCCTCCATTAAAAGCCATGAATTAAAGAACTGGACTGTGTTACCTAAGTCTGGAATAAGTGTAAAAGAAGGCTGGAAAACAGGCAGTCCAAGAGGGATACCTACACCAGGTGCTGCTATGGGAAAGAGAAGATGGAGGTGGCAACAAATCTGCATCTCACCAGTGCTGATTTGGCTTGCTCCATCTTCTCCCTGACGTGGTGGGGACAGCACCTGTACCGTCTCTCCACCTCCCTGCAGGTACTGAAATTATTCCCTGAGCATCTGCCACCCAGCTACACAACTGCTCTCCTGGGATTGATAGTTACAGTTATAGCTGTAGTTACAGCAGTAAAATGGCACTGCCAAATGCCTCAGAGCATTGTTTTCCCAGGGCAGCTTCTGCCAGACTTTTTACGTAACTGCAGCTTCCTCAAAGCCTCACTGCCAGCATGGTTCTGTCAGTTAAGACATTACTGCCAGCAAAACTTTTAAACACAAACCAAGACCTGGTGCAAATGGGCTTGGATCAGCCTAAACCACCATTTATCAAAATAAAGCAATCAAGCAAAATAAAAATAAACTACAGTGATATAAGTCTTGACTGGTATATGATGGATTTGTACTCTGCCAGCATAAATTACTACCTTTTTTAAAATTTTTTTTTTTTTTTTTTAAAATCAGACATATTGTCACAACCGGTGTGTTAAACTGAAAAACAATTGTAAGTGCAAACCAGGTCTTAGATCAGCTGTTCCCACATCTGGATCATGACCCAACATGTCTCTTGTGAGTTTCCTTGTTTGCAATTGAATTTCCACAGGAATTGGACAAAATATTTTCCAGAAAAGGACCATGGAAATGTTAAGTGTCAGTGGCAGACACTGCTTGCGGATGTTAGCGCATTATCTTCAGCATTTCCAAGCAAAGGGTGTACAAACCTTCAGACGCACAATTGCGCAAGGGCTGCAGGGACAGTTTGCCTCAAGTACCTGCTGTGTCCTGCAACACAATCCTCAAAATACCCAAAACCATGAGCTGAAGGAGGGGACCGATATAATGAAAAATCTCAGCAGCCACAGCCAGTCTTAGTTTGAGCTCACACAAAGGACTTAATGGGATAGCCATCCACACTGTTACCCCGAGGAGAAAATGTGCCTGTGACCCCTAGGATCTTGAGAGGATTGAAGAATCAAGATCTGGAGGCTGAGCCAGGTTCAGGGCCGTTAACAGAGCTCAGGTTGTGAAGGGCACTACAAATCCTACAGGATCCCAACAACATCCAAGTGGTTTTGATTCTTCCTCATTTCACTTTCCCTGATGGCCCCATACACCTTTAGAAATTGGGGCCCAGGGAATATTTTTCAGCAAAAGAACAAGACAGCATACCCAGCTGCCAGACCTGCCTCTAAATAGGTCGCTCCACAAGGAAGGATGTTTCTATCCGAGGATTCAGTCATATGCGCTTCGAGTTGCCTCCTCAGATCCTTGTTTTGAATGAGCAGCTAAAGCTTCAAGGCTTTTTGAAAAGGCTTTGATTTATGCTGCTCTTCAGAAACAAAGGAAACCACGCAAAGCTCTGGATGCCAAACACCTTTTAAGTCAGCCGTATATAGCTCACACCACCAGAGAAACAGCACACATTTGTCAAAGAGCACATCAACTCTGCAGAAGAGCCAGAAGCACAAACCCAAGTCCCCTTATTTTAGACTTGTGCCTAGCAATCAGCCAGTCCACCTTCACCAGCAACACCTTTGCAATGTGGTGAGGGAGCAATCTTAGAAAACAAACCCTGCAGCACAGCCACAAACCTCATTACTCACATATTCTTTGATGTCCTTTGATTTCACGGCTTTGTAAGAATAATACGCGGGGTAAAGAGTGCCAAATATAAGCCTGGAAAAAAAAAAAACACACAACAAATGGATTAAATTGATTTCCTGTCACAGAGAAAGATTATGGTTTTTTCCTGCCTGTTAAATGTGTTTCTTGCACTAGTAAAAGGTGTTAGGATTTGATTTAAGCTTGAGTGCACTAAGTACAGCACAGGAGTGATTTCGCATCACTGAATTCAGAGAAGCTATTGCCAGTGACATGAACAAAGAGCAAAGATTCAGGTTGCCTTTGCTCTTGCAATCGTTTCCATAGCTGTACCTTACGAGTTACACACAAAACAAAAAAGGCCACTATGCTTTTAAAAGGAAATTAAAAATCTGATTTCAATATAATCTACTGTGACACCAGGAATACAGGAGTATTGCTTTCAGAGGCAGGACAAAATGAGAATCATTTGTCTAAAATCCCTTCCACCTTTCTTCAGTACTCTGAAAAGCTGGCTGAGGGTAAAGGAGCATGATTCTACTGGTGCAAGGGTTGGAGTGCTGGGGCCGTATCCTGCACTAACCCTGCTAAAGAGAAGAGCCCTGCACTGTTCTGTAAAGTCCATTTGGGCTTCTCAAAGGAGGAGGAATTTGCCCAGTAAGATACACTAGCAGCACCAGGCCTATAAACCCCAGCTCTACCGCTCTTTCAGAGAGCTTCCATCCATTTTCAAGTCTGAAAGGGATGCTGTCAGCTTCAAGATTTCATGTAAGAAAGAAAGAAGGGTCCTAAGTTAAAAATAGCACTACTAAGAAAAAAAGTTGAGAATTTTTTATACTAAGTCCTCTCTGCATCACTGCCTAGCTGCTTATTCACTTTGATTATTCTGGACATAAGCATAGGCTTGTCAAAACCACTTTACCCTGCCCAGGTTTCAGCCAGTTTTATTCAATGCAGTAGGATGATGCTGCAAATTCTGAATTTAATAGACTGCAGGGGAATGTTTATTGGCTTGCAACTACCCCTCTTTCTACTGAAGCTTTTCCTTTAAATTCATACAGCTGTTTCTGCTGCTCTTGGGAATGGAAATGATCAATGTTCCAATCCCTAATTGTGGAGCCACATGGACCCGCAGTCGTCTTTTCCACCCTGCCAGTAGTGACTGTGTGCCGTGGGACTCATAATGACAGTTGAGTCCATTATGTGCATAAGACATTAAAAATTAACACAGTGGGATATGGTGTACCATCGTACTTCCCGTAGCTCAGGAACGTATTTAGGAAAGAATGGGGCGAGCCAGCACACATCTTGATTTCCAAAGCAGTGACCAAAGACAATTTGCCTGCTATTCATCATGCTTACTGTAGCATAGCTTAGCAAAACCTGAAGCACAATGCAGTTATCAGAAAAGCAGCTACTGAGTGAGGAGATGCAGCATTTTACAGAGGCTTCACACTAGCTTCAAAAAAGCTTCGCTGGAAACAGTTCTGAACCTATTTCACCCACAGGGGCTGTGAGATATGCAAGGATTAGATACAAACGCATTTTTGTCCCTTTCAGTATCTTAACAGCAGGTAGTTAAGGCAAGGAAGAACACAGACAGTAGCTTGATCCTGTTCTCACTGAAGCTAATAAGAAATATTCCCTCCAAGTTCAATGGTAGCAGGACCTAATCCAAAGTGTGTGCTCACAAAAGGAAGAAAGCTAGACAACATTCAGAAACTAACAGCCAAGCACATGAGTAACATTTTTGGCTCTGCTTATTAAAGGCACTGCATTTCTGTCCTTCCTTCTTGGCCTGGGCTGGCTGCTATCTCACGCTTTTATTTCCTGCAAACAATCACCAAATGATTGATATTCATTTCCTCAGTTTGTGCTGCTAACAGAAAGTAACTGGTTCCTGAAGAAGATAACAGTTTACAGGATCACTAGAAAAGAATTAGTCACAGAAAATAAACACCTGAAAAAAATTCCTGTGAGGGAAGGAAACTGTGCAGCACTTTTGCATATGCAGAGCAAGAGACAGTTAATAAGGTCACGTGCTCTCCCTAAATTGGAGATTGAGAGTTGCACTGATTTGCCTTGTAGTGTGTTGTGTGCATATATGGACATTTATTACAGCTATGGTTTACTTGACCAAAAACTGTTTTAAGGAACGTTGAATCCCAGTCTTGTCATTGCTGTAGCTTATTGTGTGGCTTGCAGCCACTTAACCTCGGGGTACACCCTACAAACAGAAGATAAAAGACTTTCAGAGATTTCTGTAAAGCATATTTCAGGGGTTTGGAGACAAATACCTGCACACGGGCATATTCCAGTCTTCACTGGGCTTTGGATCAGCGTTGAATACAATTTATTTAATTCAAACATACATGTCAATCCTGTATCCCTTCCCTCAGTTCCTCTGCCCTGCTGCAGAAAATACTCTCTTCCCCCTCATCCAAGCTTCCTCTGTAATTAAAGTTATCATTGATTCTTGCCTCTCTTTATCCCCATGCTCAGTCTGTTGCCAAATCACTCCTCCTGCACACTAGACACAAAACCAAGGCTGAGTCTTTGTCTCTCTGCTCAAGCCAATAAGCCGTTCCTTGCCCAAACCTCCTTTCCAGCCTCCCTCGTGTGCTTTACCGATCCCCACCCCACCTACATGCACCGGTGTTTAAATCTCTTCCCACGCCACACAGAGGCTATCTTTGCCTTCCAGTGCCTGGAAAATGTTGCTCCTACCTACTGTTGGGTTTGTCCCTTATCACATCCCACCTCAGCCCCTTCTCTCCTTTAATGACTGTAGTGCCACCAGCTTCTTACTCTCTGCTGTTCCTTGCATGTCTTCCCCCACTCCCTGGAGCTCCTGTGCTCCTTGCTCCTCCATTGTATATCAGCCCACCGCCTCCAAACAAGCTGTTCCCTGACAGTTATCCTGACAGCCCACAGTTTGAGAGGGAGCAGCCCAAGCCACACAAATTCCAACCATGTCATTCCCCAGTTCCTCCTCACATCTGTCTAATCTTCTGCAACACTCCACAGTTCTACCTGATGTTCTCCGAACCACACCACAGGACCTTCAGCTTTCCTCACACAAGCCCCAGATCAAAGCAGACACCCTTAGTTCCTTCCCACCACTGCCAGCTGACCTGGGAACCACATGTGCTATGACTCCATCCATGGTACACGCACTGACTGCCTGATTGGGGCCTGCCAGCTGGCAAGCCAGATTAAAAACCTACCCATGGAGTTAACGCTGCAGCCTTTACCTCCTGGCAGACACTACTATGAGACAGTCTCCTATCCAGCAGCTAATTCTTATGAATAATGTAGAAATCTAATATTTGAGACCTCTCTGACCCATCTATTTTGGCCGCAATCCCTTTGTGGATCCAAAACTTAGCAGCAGTGGAAAAACAGACTGCTTAAGCCTCACTTCCTTAGGGAACCAGGCTCCAGAGTCAACCCACTCCCCACCCATTTCCACCTTTCAAAGCTCCTTTGAATGTGCTCCATACCCTGGAAGGCCTTGGCTCTTTTACCCTCTGTGCAAAAGCAGAAGCAGAGATCCTGATCAGCAAACCAGGGACTCCCAGAGCTTGATGTAGTGGTTGCTGTGTTTAAAGTTACAGAGATGGGTTCCTACAATCCGGGCTAAACCAAACACAAACCCTCAGGGTATGGGGAAAGGCAAGCAAGTGACGACATCAGTGAGTCAGGAAAAGCTCACTTGCAGCACTAAACAAATAACCACAACAGTCTTAACAGTTCTTCCACTGCTCCATGCTGAAGGTCCACCTCAATTACAATCGCCTTGAAAAAAGGACAAAAGAGCCGCTGCAAAGAAATCACTGAAGAGTCAGCTAATTGTGCAACAGGAGGCAAAAATCTAAGTAAAAGGTTAGTCTGTCTAAAGAATAGGATAAGGATTAATGTTGGAAATCTCATAATCCTATTAAGCACAGCAGCAGCAGCAATCCCCAGTCTGGACCACTACAGGCGCTTCTGGTCATTCTCTGTCAAAAGGGACACAGCAGAGGCAGGAGGGGAAAGAAGAAGGGCAACGAAAGTGTGTGGAAGCACTGGGGAGATCCATAGGAGCAACTGTACATGCTGCGATTGTTTCTTTTGCAGTAAGGACAAGTAACTGAAGGTTATTTGCTCCTACCCCTGATGCAGGATAAGGGGATGTTCATCTGAATCAAGAGAACAAAGTCAGAAAGGAGGGGAGAAAGCCTCTCATCACCAGGAGTTGATCTGTGGGACTGATTGACTGTATTTATTCATATAATTACATTACACAGGATCTGGGGGTTGGTTTTGGTTTTCATTTTTACGTTACCACTACATAAGACAGAAAAGAGCAAAGCTTCCCATATTGTGGGGTTTCCTGATTATCCAAGGAATAATAAAGCAACTAAACTGTTGGCTCCCCTTTCACCATCTCTGTCATATTCCAGGGGAGCAGCTGCACCATCACCAAACCTCCTTCTGTCCCCACTTACCAGTACAGTCACAGCCAGCCCTGGCTATTATATCATGGAATGGACTGGGTTGGAAGGGAGCTTAAAATTATTTAGTTCCAACCCCCCTGCCATGGGCAAGGACACCTCCCACTAGACCAGGATGCTCAAAGCCTCATCCAACCTGAACACTTCCAGGGAGGGGGCATCCACAACTCCTTCTATTCCTTCTCCAAATCTGCTCGTGCAGTGATCTGACCATCAGAGAGCACAGGCTAACCCAGACGTGACAATATTCCCAACAACATCTAGGTTATAGCCTGGGGATCAGCATCAGAGCTGCTACCAGGACCTGGGAGGGCCCCACATGACATCTCGAGTTCTGATGATTTGGTGATGCTATTTTCCTTATGAGGAGCCTGGTCCTACAGCCATTTACCTGCAAAATTAACTCTCACATTCCATACGGCAGCCACTGAGATAAATGGAACGACTCTCAGCGATTCTCAGGAGTACTGGCCAGGGCTCAGGCTACCTCTAGAAATGGCTGCTTATCCATTCTCTTAAGTATTTTTAACCACACAGGTATTTTCTGGATGGTAAACTAGTGTTATAAATATACCAGCACGGTTCCATCCACATCCCAAGCCGTCTAAGTTTTGTTCATCTAGTTACCATGCCACCAGCAGTGCTAGGGCTGCCCAGACATTTAGAACATTCTACTACTATGACACAAATAGAACAGCCCTTATTTGCCCATAAATAACTAATGTTTCCATATCATCAGCACACAGCAGTCAAGACGGCAAACTTCTGCTCAAACACGGGGATGGACGCATTTAGGAATCACTGAAATATTTCCTATTTCCTCAACATATTCACTGGCCAGTGTGTGCTGCTTCTGCACGGAGCAGCTGCTGAGCTGTCACCACGCCAGCGTTCCTCGCCGAAACTGCTGAGAAGGGTGCCAATAGGTTTGCACTCCTTATTATCAGTTCTAATTAACACTTGCACGGTGCCACAGATTAAAAATAAACAGCACTGTCTTTGGACCAAAGGTTCCCAGTTTAAATCCAACAGCTGTGGAAGTGAAAATAAGCAGCGCACAAGGTCAGGGAAAGGGTTAACGCGAGCCCCTTGACAGGCCAGATGACTGATATCCAAAAAGGGACTGGGTGGAGGAAGCACCAGCTGCAGAGGAGGCTCCAGGCTGGTATTCCCTGGGAGATGGCTTTCAAAGATTCTTTGTGGTCATTTTGCAGCAGAATCACCCCCGCACAGGGGCTCCAGGGCAGTGAGGAACTTGCCTGTTCATCCCGAGGGTGACAGCTGATGCCATCCCCATCCTGGGCCCCAGGAGATGTGGACACCCAGCCATGACAGCCTGACACCCCAATACACTCTGAGGATACCACAAGGTGCACATAGTGCCTCAAGGACAAAAACATCTGCCAAGGAAAGCACTGGGTCCTGACACCCCTGAGACAGGTCCATTGGCAACTTGAATCAAACATCCTCATGGGGCTGGTTCAGTGCTGCTGAGGACACCTGTGCAGCTGTGCCCATGTCACTTGGCCTCCACAAGTATAAACAAGGTGTAAAGCTCCACTTGAAGTTACCCAGCACATCCCTCTGCTTTAGGAAACATTCCTCCTCACCTCCTCGGCGGGTGACCTGCTTAGCTCCTCCTGAGACCTGGTCTTCACAAGTGCTTCTGAACCACCATGCACACCCAGAGCATCAAGGAAACAAGGCAGGCCCAGGAGAACTCAGCAGCTAACAAACACACTCCGCATCCCTTCCAGATCCACCTCTTTGACTTCTCAGCCAGGCTACTACAGAAGCAAACTGCACACTTCAACTTGGTTAACATAACCTAACGGCAGGTGAAACCTAAGCAACCCTCTTGGTGAAACTGCGGGTTAAAGGGATGCCCAACTGTCCTTCCAGCAGAAATAGCAAGAGCAAGGGCTGTCCTTGATGTTTCTAATTTAAGCAGTCTTGATCCTCGCAAAGCAGCAAACACTCCTCTCCAGCTGACACCACCTTTTTTTTTTTTGATCTCAGCCAGGGCATTCCTCGTATGGAGCTGGAAGATGGCCAGGCACAAACAAGTGAAGGGAGATGGCGAGCAGGACAGGTGGAGGAAGTGGCCTTGGCCAGCCTGGAGCTATCACACAACTACTATGTTTACTCACATTGGCATCCTACATCCCAGACCTGCCTGAAGAAGGAAAACATAATTTCCTTTTCCCTACTTCTTGTTATGGGCAGAAGATAAAAATGCTAAAATAACAATACTACTGATGGAGAGACCTCGTAAAATACTGGGATTGTTAAGAAAATGCATGTGATGACTACTAAAACCTGACATTCCTACTAACAACTATCAGCAGTGAAGGGTCCCATAGGGTTGATATTTACACTGACACCCCTGAGTATCATATTCAAAGCCCAACCAAGATTAATCAGGTACTTTACCCTTTCCAGGGTTATTGTTCCAGGCTGTCTTCAAACTCAGGCAGAATTGCACCAGTTTACACACAAGCTACTTGTTCAAAGTTTTCTTTTTAGTCCTTTGGAACAGAAAATGCCTGCATGGCTGCAGTAGAAACACCCCACAGCTCTGCAGCTATTTTAGGAAGCAAATTTATTGCAGGTGGATGGCTTATGAAGCTGTCTTTTCCTTCCATGGGGCTACCTGGCCCAGCGGAGATGGGTTGCTGATGAGCAAGGGGAATTTTTTTGCCCCCAAACCAATATTTTAAAGGAAGAGTCTGCATGGAGAGCGTGTAGGGCCGGTGTGAGGCCCCCATCCATGGGTGAGAAGCTGCGGGCTGATAGGAACACTGAGCTTGGCACACACCAGGAAGCTCTGAGCAGCTGCCTGCAAGAGATAGTGTTTCGTGGGCCTCATCGGAGGGATTTGCCCTGTCGCTGTTCCTCCCCTCTCAGTTCTTCGGCTCTGCAGGACTGCAGGAGAAAGCAATCCACAGCACTGAGCTTTCTCCCAGTGCTGGCACAGCCCCCTGCTTCAGTCAGACCCTTTCAGGAGAGAAGAAGTAAGTCATCAAAGTATGACACCGAGGGGAATGAAATCTGTGCCTTTTAGAGAAGAAAACATTCTCTGCTATGTGACCAGGTCAGATCTTCACCCAGCTTCACTGCTCCAAAAAGGGAGGGCTCAGCATCTGTGTGCCCCTGATGGTTTCCCTACCCAGTACTGACCGTACAGCTCCTGCTTTGAGAGCCCTCTCTTTTTCCAAGCCAAATAAATAGCAATTTGAAAACTAAATGGTATGTTTTAGATAGGAAGGGCTGCTTTTCCTGACTCTGGAGAGGGGGATGTTTATGTGGAAAAACGCTTTTTTAGAAGCACTGACATTATATTCCAGAAATGACAGATGGTCTAAAATCTGTATTGTGAGTTAGCCTACAGATTTATGGTAGGCTCATGACACAAGAAAGAGACATATAATCTAACCAAACTATTTTCTAGGCTAAAAAAGGTATAAAATGTGGATTGCGTACCAACAAAGCAGCTCTGCATTGTTCTCATACAAAACCACAAGATCATGCTGCAGGTATTATTTTGGAGTTATTTTAACTGATGCTATGTGAATCAACTTTTAGCAAGCGCAAACAAGTACAGAAATCCCAATTTAGAGCATAATCCTACATCCTGTGCATCCGAAAACTCAGTTCAGGTTATGAAAGAATTTCCCCATCAGACCAGGCAGTGGTAGCACTTACGAGGTGGTGAAAAGCACAAATGCTCCCGTTTGTCTATTCCCCACTGAAAGAGAGCTTTAGACTTCCAGTGTCGTCCTCATGGGACAGACAACAGGAATAAAAAATTAAATGAAACTATAACTCATCCAAACCAATTGCAACATGTTCTCCTTAGAGTAACTTTACTTAAGCTTGCCGGGGCAGAATATTACTAGAAGCGCTTAACTAAGCGCAAGGAATATTTTAGCTCAGTGATGCAATTTAAAAATCAAACCAAAAGACCTCTTTGGCCCAAATATTCAGCTAAAGCCACGAAAAATGTTGACTTCCCATGGGTTAGCAATGGTTCAGTCCACTGAAACTAATCAAGCAGTCCCAAGGCTGAGAAGCGCTGAGTCTCAGAGACCTTCACAAGCCCTTCTAGAAGGACAGAAACCCCAGTTAGATCTCCCCACTAGCCAAGGAGAGCAGTTTGGTCTGCACGGTCATGACCAGCTTGGTGCAAAATGGCCTGAGGAGAAAATCTTAGTACTGTCTGGACATTTCTATAAATATGCTAGTAAATTAACAATAAACAGCCTAGCCCCTTCCATCAGTATCTGACATTAACTACTTCTATCTCTGAGGACTCTACAACATTAACTGGAAAAACTAGAAGACCAAACATTTGGAGGGACCAGCCACATTGAAAGCACATGGAATCCAACTCAGCATTTAGCTCTATGTTCCAGACCTGGTTGGTATCTAACTCCTAGTTAAGTAAAAATCCAGACAAACCAACCAACCCACACCCATCTTTAAAACATCTCATTTCAATAACACACTTCAAAGTGTGTGACTTGAGTATCAAAGCTGATTGTGCTTCCATTGATCTTTGAGGTCCCTTCCAACCCAAACCATTCTATGACTTCTTATTATTTCTATTTCATTAGTGTTTTATGTCTATTTTAAATGATAATGCTCTACTTGAAATTATGCAGGAAGCTCATATCAGAGACATGAACAGTACCCAGTCTTCAACTTCAGTTTTAAAGCAAGAGTGTAGGAAAGCTAAGGGTAGATGACTCTACAGGTGATTTCGGAATATTCAGACCATCTCGCTGTGTTTGTTAGGACGGGTATCAGAATGCCACATGCTATATATAACAGCCGCGACATTGCAGGGAGTTCACGGGCCACGCAAACCACATTTCTCTTTATGGCCCACAGATGCAGACTGGTATTTCTTCTGGGTACAACAACAACATTTTAGGAAGGGGCTGGGCACCTGTTCTTTTATTAAGACCAGCATAAATTTTCCTAAAAAGTACAGTAAAGAAAATGAGACGCTGTCATACAGCTTCAAAAAGACAGACTTCTAGTTTCTCTCTCACATGCATTTGACAAGGATTTCTAGTGTGAATTTAATAGAGTTCTTTCCTCCAGGGTCTCTTCTCATTTCATTCATCCTTTTTAATCCCTCCATTTTATATGGCTAATAACAGCATCCTAATGAAATGCATGGTACATCTGAGATAAACAAGGAGGGAGAGATCTCCAGCTGGAGCTACACTGATACAGGGCAGCCTCCAGTCTAACCTAGACATAAAAGAGAGGGAATCAGACGGAAACAAGCCTCTGTACTGTAGCCACGGTTCAGCAGCAAATAATCAATCAGAGTTTCTGGCTACACCTCTGAATTCAGCTTCAACTACCAGTAAAATTATTTGTCTCTAATTAAAATAAATTAGAAGAAAAATGACCATTTAGTGGTTAGAGTGTTAGGATAAGTGATTTAAAAAAAACCAGCAGGCAGAGGAGCCTAAATAATATCCTGACCCAGCACCTCTTAGGGCTGTCCCAGGACAGCATCACCACTATGTGGGTGACACCCATCACATCGAGTTAATGGGAGAAGCTTCCAGAACACCTTACAGACTGGGCTGGTTAGTACCTACAGGGGTATGATGCTCATCATGGGATGCAGGGGCAGACAGTGGACTAGGGCTCACACATGAAAAGAAAAGCACACCAGCATGAGAGTACAGTCATACTCTGCTTAGTCTGGTTTCATATCTTGCTCCTTCACATGCTAGTCCACAACGGTCAGGATGTAAAATAGCCACTGAACCTCCTGAAGTTCTCCTGAAGAACACAGAGGACAGCCAACGCTCTGGCTTCTGTGCTACCAAGGAGTTCACTGGAGAATAAGAGAACTTCTTCCTGCATTGACTCTGGAGGAACTAGACTTCCCCAGTACCGATCCCCTGCCACATGTAAATCATCAGCCCATTTTCTCCTGTATCAACAAACAGGAGAAAACCCATCAACACTAAACCAAACCATGGTAAACACCTTTCTTCCCCATAAAACACAGAGTAATTTAGGTACAAAGAGATCTCTGCAAGTCTTTAATGCAAAACACGACCAACTTCAAGTTTACATCAGGTTGCTCTAGGCCTTATCTGGTCAAATTTTTGGCATCTCCATCTCTGGACCGCTGTTAAAGTGACTTTTAAGATTTTTTTTCTTTATCTCTAAATAGAATTTCCTTTGCTGCCACTTGTGTCCATTGCCTCTCACCTTTTCACTGTGCATCCCCACAAAAGCCAGGCTCTATCTACTTCACCATCCCTTGTTCAGGCTAACAAGCTCAGCCCACTCACCCTTCCTGGTCCACCATGTGCTCCAGCCCCCTTCCACTGGACTCACTGCACTTTGCTGGTACCCTCCTTATACTAGGGAGACCCAAATGGGGGACACTACTCCAGCCAGACACTCTCTCACTCTCACCAAATAGAGGGGAACAATCCCTTTCTTCAACCTGCTGCCTAACCCTCTTACTAAACCGATCCTGTATTGAGCTCTGGAAGAGCACAGCACAGCACTGCGCACCCTTCCCATCAGCACAGGTGCAGAAGAGCCAGGGACTCCCTCCTGGAATGATGTGGAGACTTTTCCTTGCTGCTTGGAGAACCTTCATGCTCAGCCACACCATCTCCTTTCCTCTGCAAGTGCTGTTGTCCCAGGGAGCAAAGCTGGGGTTGTGGCATGACAGTAACAGATGTTACACTAAAGCAGGACTCTGAAAATGCTCTTTTTAGCCTACTCCAAAAGAGCTGTTGGAGTAGTACAGAACCCACTTATCTACCTGTCAAACAAAATGTGACTGCCAGGGGAGGTATCTGAAGAATAGCACCACATTGTCCTAACTCTGGGACTTAACATGGACCAGGTTGCTGTTAGCAAACAGCTTTTTAAAAAAGGGGTTAGGGAGATGAAATAAGTATTTACAAACACTTATTGCTTTGATTCTCTTGCTCAGCCATTTTTGGTGAGCTAGAAGAATAACAGTTAAATTTCCCTTATCTCTCCAGCCACATATTCACAGTCTAAGGCTTTGTGTCATTAACTGCGCAGCGTTGCTGCAAAATATAATGGTTTTATGGTAATGCTGTTGCATGAGGTATTCTTACAGGAAGCCACTAGTAGGGAGGTCATTATCAGCTTATTTACTTCTTTGCCAAACACCGTATCCCAGGGTATGTATCTGGAGATAAAACGAAACACCCTTTCTTTGGCTGGAGCTGGGAACCTCGCAGAGAAAGTAAATTACCCATATGCATGGTTAATAGTCATGCTCTGATCATTTTTAAAAGGATCAGAGGCTGCAACATCCAGCAAAGCCTTGATGGAGCTAAAACTCATTTAAAGGGCTTCCTTAAATGACAGCATCCACCACAGTGCCTAAAATCATCCTTCAGAAGTTGGAGAATTGTATTTTCAAGTTCAATGAAGAAAGATTAAATGAAATTGATTCTAAGAAGAGTTATATTCAGCACTTTCAGAGGTTTCCTCTATGTTAGCAACAGGACAAATACATACCCCAGGATTCAGGAAGCTTTAATTTCTGGGTCCTACTAATTCTAAGAGGCTTTTCAGGACTATAACCGAGTGCATAGCAGGACCCTAGGCACAGAAATATCAGCGCCTCTGGAAGTCTTACCAGCCTCAACTAGTTCTCTCCAAGCCTTTGGGAAACAGTTAAGTTCCCGTATCCCCATCTGACAGACTGGTTTCTCATAGCCCCAGAGGAATATTTCCCTGGTTGGATGTTCATCATACAGTGCCAACATGCAAAAGCTGCATCTGTTGTGCCTTTAACGGGCTCGGGCAGGATATTGTCACCGTTTCTGGCTTGCAGCATACCAGCACACAGCGTGGGTGTACTCATATAGTCTCATCAGGAGGAGATGCAGTTGCACAGCCTCCAAAGTTCATGTCATTCCCCCACACTTGCACCTTGCCCAGAGCCACAGCCCAAGTTTAAAATTTCTGACTTGCAATTGACTTTGCAGGTGCATGTGACAGATCTAACTCATGCAGTTTGCAGAGGATTCTAAAATATCTCTGGTCTTAGCTCAACAAGGAGTGTGTGTATATATATATACACACACACAAATGTACACATCAAGACAGAAACATTGGAATTTAGGCACATTTCCTCAGCGCTCTGGGATGTTTCTTAAAATGCAAAGCTTCTCTTCTGAACCTTGGATTCTCTTTACATCTAGTTAACTTCCTTACATCACAATTCATCCCACAACTGAATATTCTTCTGCTACAAAAAGACAATTCTTTCCCTGCTCCTCCCAAGCAATTTTATCTCATTAACCAACTCCAGGTTTTGTATTTCTTGACCAACATCTGATTTAATTTCTGGTGTTTTCCTATCTTACCACTGCTTCTCCATGAAGCTTAGCAGGTTAAACACTTTCCTGTTACACCAAGGACTCTAGACTTCAGTCCCTGGGGTGCTTCAGTAAGTGAACTTTGGGTCTTTAACTAAAGATAAGCCAGAAGAAGGTGTTTCTTTTAGCTTCCACTAATTTTGATAGCACTGCTACTATCCAGCTGCGTTACAGATTAACAACCAGCTATTACCTAAAATGCAGGAGGTACTTAATAGTAAGGACAGGTACCTATTGATGCATCTCATGGTAGAGCACCTCATACTGAGAGCTTCACAACATCAACTGGAAAACAGAGATTTTCAATAGAGAGATTCCTGGGGGGTGGGGGGAATCTTTAAAGAAGACAACAGGCAGTTTTCAGAGAGGACAAATGTCTATAGGTTCCATTGACCGTGTTGGAAATTAAATGGTTTTCACCACTGGAAATCAGCAGCTTGGTCACAGCCCAGCTATAGTCAATATGAGATGTGGACACAGAAGTCACAATTTCCAGGCTATAATTCCGCGCCTTCATCTTCACACTTAGATAATCTCACTCTGTGAGCACATCTTAGTATTGCAGTACTGCCCATTCTCACTTTCGTTCATTTAATCTCATCAGGTGATTTCTTGGAAGTGATTATAGGAACATCTCCATTCAAAATAAATTCTCAGACTTCATGGTTTCTCAGAAAAGAGCACACAAACAATCTTGCAGGTTCAGCGTACAAATCAAAGGATCTGATGCACAGAGATACCTATATATGCACATACCATAAAAGTCAGGATTTTAAATCCAGTCTCATTATCTGGTGAAGAGGCTTGACTTAGGCTTCTTTAATGCCTCCAGACAGCTGTACTGCTGCCCAGATACCCAATCTTCATTCTGACAGAAGATGCCATGTTTCCATTTGCATTCAATTTTGGTAGCTCCCAGACTTCTCCTATCTTTCTGAATTTCAAGGCTTTGGCTGAGAGCACTAGAGAGAATAAGGGATAAGCCCTGCCACTCTCTTCTATTCTGCATTTCCCCAAACACAAATGTATTCAGATCAAAGCCTGTGACACAGGCAGAGCGCCATTCCTACACCGTGAGGAATACCTCTTTGTTTGGGGCTTGGATAAAATGCCAGCGCATTGTACATTTCAGAGCAGTAAAGGCTTTGCTCCGTGTTCTTTTGGCTTAGTGACTTCACCTCTTTTCCCTTCCCACCTTCCCTCACACACACACGCACCTTGCAGCTGGCAGCTCCTCAGAATATAAAATGAAATATAAACTGAGGCTTAGGAGCCAGATGGAGACTTCACAGAAATAACTTGAGAGGAAAGCAAAAGGAAAGGCAGCCAATGCTTCCAAGTCTATTACTGAGATTTCTAAGCAAGCAGCTGCTTGGGAAGGCAGCTTGTACTTTTTGTGGGAACGCCCACACTGCCTGCTATCTTCTGTATGCTCTTCCATCGCCTCTCATTCACTGCAGTCCTGCTGGTTTAAATGCCACAGTCCAGTGCTTGTTCTCCTTCCCAGGCAGGAAGATTCACACAGAAGGATGACAGCGTCGCAACCGCCACTCTCCAGAAAAAAAAGCATTGCTATTTGGAAATGAAAGGGTTAATTGTTTCAAACACAACTTGTAGCTGTAGAAAGTATGCCTTCACTGGAACTGGATCTTCACAGACTTCAGCCATTTATGGAGTGACTGCCCAGAGTGAGGTTTCTTGGTTTCACGAACATACCTAAAACACAATAGCATCTGAATAGGGATCTGATTTGTTACACCCAAGTATCTGCAAACCTCAGCAGAATAATAATTGAAAAAGAACGCTGAGCTATTCCAATGGCTGCATCACATATCTGAGTGCAAAAACCTCAGGAGACACGATAGCAAAGAGAGAAGAAATAGCTAATCTATTAGTAAATCCGAGGGGGGGGGGCAGGATTTTACAGAGTGGGTTTACACGAGATTAACCATGAATCATACACAAACCACAAGGAAAGGAGACTGGTTCTGTTTCCAGCAAAATCTGGCATAGTGTATGCACTTAAAATGCACGTCCTGACTCCCGGATGGCAGGCAAGACCTTTTCTCACTCAGGGTGTGAGCAGTCTCTCAACCAGCTCTGCTCATTCTGCAGTGATCTAGCAATAAGAAGTAGGCGTAGGGTCTGTATCGTCGGTCACGTGTGTCACATTCCCTTGGGCTGGAAATGGCTGTCAGCGAGCTCCTGGGATTTGCAGTTCTGGAAAGCCTGCAGAGCAGCACTGCAAGGGATTTAACATAGCCAGGATGAGGGATGCAAGCTAAGAGCTGATGGCAGCAGGCCCTGGTTAGCTGGCACGCTGCAATGTCCAGCACCCTCTGTATCACATCTTCACATATGGGTACACGGCTGAGAGATGACAAGAGTTTCTCCGCCTGCCTCTATTAAAGCAGCTTTTAAAATATACGTGCTGCAACAAGGCATTAGGATTCTTTAGACTGAATCTAAAGAGAAGGTGGTCATGCCCTTCATCCTCAGCTTTCAGTGGGGATTAACGCTTACTAGACAGAAGCTTGACAGTGAAGCTCGTCAGAGAGCTCCAGAGCTGAGGTCAGAGATATCTTGATTATGGGCTTTGGGATGGCCCATTTCGATTGCCTTTGGTTGCTGGAATGCAGGTAAGACCATATACCAATCTAGTGATGAAACTGCCAACACTGAAATGAAGGAAAGGATAAAAATAACTGTCCTGAAAGAATCATGTCTTTGGGAGCCCTCTAGCCTCAGTCTGTCACCATTTAAAGGACAGTTTAACTTGAGGTTCATACAGAATAGAAGTCCTCTGTTGTCTTGAACTGGCCAATTTCTGTCCTATAATATTCAATTTTCTAGGATCCAGCTGGCACCTTCTGCAAGTCCTTCACCATCTGGGCTACAAGCACAGCCTTGGGATTCTGGCCTGGGTAGATTTACACAGCTCACTGACTTCAACAGAGCTGCACTAGTTAACACAACTTGAAGCCCTGGTATTGCCTAAGAGAAGAGAAAATGATTGAGGTTTGCATTGAATCAGCATTTTCCAGCTATTTATTCCCTCTGTCAGTGCAACAACCACCCTTGATCCTTCAGGTTTACCACAAGCCAGGATTGGGAATTTTTGTGGCAGTCCTTGTTAAAAATTTGGCAATCCACCACTCAGCCTACTGCCACCGACACAACAGAGAAGCTCCAATTAGTCCAGATAGGAACAGATTATTTTTTCCCCTTATACACTGTGTGGTTTTTGTTAGAGGGCTACAAGGAGAACTTTCCTATTAAATTCCACCTTTTCTGCTTGCACGATCACTTTTCATGTCACAAGGATTCTGTAACTGATCAGGATTTTTTAAGCACATCAAATGATACGCTCATTTGACTGCTAGATTAGAGAAAAAGAGTTGGTGCAACTCCTGTTGGATCTAAGAATTTCCAAATCTCCTACGTGAATGTGTGGTTACTCAATTACCTCCAAGTGGTCCTGGGCCAGTCCTTCATTATCAAATCCCATCTAACAGTCAGCTGTAACAGAACACACCGTATACAAGGATCTGAAAATGCTCTTCAAATAGTGATGAAATAAGCTTTATCTAATTCTGTGAGATGGGAGATCACCAGTGCAGACAGAGGTACAGACAGTAAGGCACCGGGATCCTAGTAGGCACGTCCAAAACAGCCACAGAAGTCCATGTTACAGATTCATGACATTTACAGCTATATACATCTACAGATATGGATATATCTATGACAGCGAGATGATACCCTGAGAAAGGATCATTAGATCACAGTTTCTCCCTAAATCATTAGAGTCAGCGGGGGATTGGTTTGACTGATTGCATTCTGACAGCTATGAAAAGAGGTTAGCACATCACAAACAGGAGGAAATTCCTACAATGCAGGAAACTATTCACTCTTATTTCATTGTCTGTGTTTTTAAGGTATCTTTTAAATAACAGCTTCCTCTCTGCATTTGATCCTACAAGGAAGACCCTTTCAGTATATAGGACAGCAGAGTGTGTTGCCATGGAAATTATTATGATCTACTTAAATTCAGCAAATCTAGCCTTATGGGGTACATTCCCCTGAGTATCTCAATTTAATTATTAATGTTCTTTCTAAATAGCAGCATCTTTCTGTTTTGACCAAATCCTTACAAGCAGAGTGAAAACAATAAACCTGGAAAGTGGAACCCTTTGTTCAGCTGCAAAACAAATGCAGTTAAGCCAGAGAAGATGCAAACAGTCTCCAAGCTGCCTTGCCAATGTGCTTCAACTCAGAGCTAGATGGATCAACTGGAAGGAAGTCTCATTCAGCGCCTGTGTCCATTATGTCCCTGGATTCTCTGCTGTGATTTCCAGCAAAAAATACATGTTCAGTGGAATCTAAACACTGACCATTAATTAGTTTCCATATAGCCACCAGTCTTGTGACCATTCTCCAGCCGTGCAAGCCTAGTGAAGCTACTCATTTTTCTCCCACTAAATACATCACTACACCCAGGACAGCCTCAGAGCGGCTCCAGCATCCATCCTTCTCCCTCACGTGTCACCATGAATTCTGCAGGTAGATTTTAAGAGCCAGATGGTGTTACCCAGGCTGATCTAACACAGGGAATAGTTTCTTGTGGGTCACATAATATGGGTGGCTCATAGGTCTAAGTTTAGACATGCACAGACACGTGTCCTCCCAAGTCCCCAGCAGAAGAGGCAGCAGGACAAGCAGAACTCTTCCACGAGCAGAAAGAGGCTTAAAAGCCTCAGACTGCTCATCCACAAAGGAGCCCGAGGCAGAATGTGGCTCAGAGCAGCCCTGCAGGAACTGCCCGAGGCAGAAGAGCAGCCTTATCACTTCGGCTCTTTAATGTGACCTGCAGTCTGCGCAAGCTGCTCTCCCCACATGCTCTGAGCAAGCGTTAGGGCATTTGTGCCGAAGCCATCAAGACAAGGTTAGCCAGGAAATGTTGTGATGACAGAAGGTGGTCATCTTCCTCTGATTGCTCTGCTCTTCATCTTGACCAAGTGTTTCTCATCTATCCTTCATAGAAGGGTATTCCTCAGTAAATGCCATCTAAGATTCCTGGTTTCACTCCTCCATGAGCGCTTCCCAGGGGCTGACAGTCAGGAGAGCTCTGCCACAAAAGCAAAACATCCCAGAGCCCTCTGAACTTTTGACCACTAGCTTGGAAATTTTAGGTCAAAATTCATATTTACAGTGCCCCTCTGATTCTGTTCCAGAGAGGGTGCCTCATATCCACATCAGGGTCTATCACATGCAAAGCAGAACTGATGGTTTAGAGGGACAGAAGTTATCACTAAGCCTATCTGACAGGGACCAAAATTAAGAAATAACTAACTTGCTCTCTTCCCACAGGGAGTCTGCAGCACTGCTGAACCCAGACTCTCAGTATTCTGTTATAAAATCTGCAGCACAGATTCCCTCCTCCCTGGTCCGAGGCTGGTTTTTGGTCACCAGCATCCCTCCAAAACATGAGGCAAGAAATGCCTGCTAGTTTTGGGCTTTCCTCTAAAAACACTTATTTCAAGGCTGGAAACAAGAAATAGAATAAATGAGCTCAACTGAGCTGAATGAAAGGAAGCAATAGTATGAACTCAACAGAAGTGCTTCTTGAGGAGGAGCTGCAACGGTTTGCTGATGCCAATGGCACTGAATTGCTTGATGGACTCAACGGCAGGCTAAACACCTTGCCCTGGCATCCCTGGGACCCATCCAAAAAGGCACACAATTCCAGACATGAGGTGCATTCTTTCTAGCCTTTTCTACGTTCTTCAATACTGGTTTTGTTGTCCTGCAAAACTGGCCGCTTTGGAAGGCAAAAGGTTACTGTTGGCTTCATGAGAGAAGGGGGAAAGATGGACTGCAGCTCTCTTGACCAGTTGATTGATTCCTTCTTCGGAATTGGTTATTTATTAGCAATCAGCGATAAGCAGTAAGGGACACAGCAAGCAAGGAGGCAGCATGTGGAGAAAGCCTTTTGAAGTGTGACACCTGGCCAGCGTTCCCAGCTGTCCTCCTGTCACTCCCGAGTAAATCTCTGACCTGACACCCAATCCCCTGCCTCCATATCAATGTGTGTCCCTTCTGAAACATAATCCTTGCTCTTCATTACTACTTACTGTACAACCAACTTCTCTCCTTCTTCGGTACCATCCTTGCCCTTCTTCTGGCTATGCGACAGCTTTGACCAGCCTGCAGGTCGCTGCTTCACCACCCATATCAAATTTAAATCCCTTCTCCTGTCTTTTTAGATCCTGCAAAATGTCTCTATAAGAAACAAAAAGCAGGTGTTGGGGTTTAACTCCAGCCAGCAACTAAGCACCACCACAGCTGCTCGTTCACACACACCCCCCACAGCAGGATGGGGGAGAGAACTGGGGAAAAAGTTAAACTCATGGGTTGAGATAAAGACAGTTTAATAGGACAGAAAAGGAAGAAAATATTAATCATGATAATAGGAAAATAATTAGAACTCTTGTGTTTGTGCAAGTGAGGCACAATGCAACTGCTCATCACTCGCGGATTGATGCCCAGCCAGCTCCTGAGCAGCAGCCCCTGGCCAGCTTTCCCCTCAGTTTATGTACTGGGTGTGATGTCGTATGGTCTGGAACACCCTCTGGGGTCGGCTGTCCTGGCTGTGTCCCCTTCCAACTTCTTGTTCCCCTCCAGCCTTCTTGCTGCCAGTGTATATGAAGCTGAAAAGTCCTTGACTTAGTATAAACACTACTTAGCAACAACTAAGTGTGTTATCGACATTATTCGCATACTAAATCCAAAAAACGCAGAACTGTACCAGCTACTAGGGAGAAAATTAACTCTATCCCAGCCAAAACCAGGACAGTGAGGTACCCTGCTGAGAAGGTACAGAATCATAGAATGGGTTGGGTTGGAAGAGACCTTAAAGATCATCTAGTTCCAACCTCCCTGCCATGGGCAAGGACACCTCCCACTAAACCATGTTGCTCAAAGCCCCATCCAACCTGGCCTTGAACACATCCAGGGATGAGGCATCTACAACCTCCCTGGGCAACCTGTGCCAGTGACTCACCATCCCTATAGTGAAGACCTTCCTTACATCTAATCTAAATCTCCCCTCTTCCAGTTTGAACCCATTACCCTTCATCCTATCACTACAAGCCCTTGTAAAAAGTCCCTCCCCAGCTTTCTTGTAGGCCCCCTTCAGACCCTCTGAGGTTTGTATCAAAAGACAGAGTGGTTCTGTGCATGAAGCTTGGGAAAGTACCACCCATGTTTCTAGTTCTGGCATGCTGCTGCAGGTCTGGAGTGCCTTTCTTGGGTCCCGCCTGCAGAACGGGCAGGCGTGTCCTGTGATCTCAGTCCTTCTCTTTAGGAGCACACAAGTCATAGAAAGATAAAACATAGTTTTCATTTTGTCGCTTCTTCTACTTCGTTCTCACCACTCTGCTCACCATCTGTTTTACTGAAACTTCTTGAGTTTAAATTAGGAGCTGCTCAGAGCAGGAATCTTGTCTTACTACATGCATGTGACGTGCCAAAAGAGAACATGAAAACGGTACCAGGAATTGTGTCACAAAGAAATTAGCAAGGAGCACAGGATCAGTCTCATAAGTGATTCATCTAGAAGGCAGAGATGCATTTATCCTTTTTTTTTTAATATTACTTACAGAACTTAGGAGAACCAGCTAAACGCCACTGTCTAGGGTGCTGTAAAATCAAAAACACTAAATGAGACTTCCTGCCCAGAAGAGTTGATAGCATCCCACAGACAACAAAAGCATGTGGCTCCTTCCTCTGCAAAAAGCAGCATGTGATTAACTTCAACACCACAAGCCATTTAAGTGAGATTTTGCCATAAGTGTTTCGCTCACAAAGAGCCCGTTTACATGGATGCATCCCTCCACTGAGCCAATTCATTGCACAAGACCTACCTGAAATCTGCTGAGTGGTCTTGACCTAGTCAAGTGGACAAGTCAACAAAGGAAATCAAGACTTAGATCCTAGCTGCCTAATGAGGACAAATTTTGACATATGAAGGTTCTACAGCAATACAAACTGGCCAGTACTTCTGTAGCACTGTCTTTACCCACCCTTATGATTAGTCTGGAAGTTCCCAATACACCACCTCAGTCAGCTGAAAGCACAGAAGCAGAAAGGCAAAGCCACTGCTTAGTGCCTAGAAGTGATTGCTCAAGAAGTAGGAGGCGTGATTACTTCTCTCCTTTGTACCAAGTGTTATCATAAAATCATAGAATTGTTTGGGTTGGAGAGGACCTTAAAGATCACCTCGTTCTAACCCCCCTGCCATGGGCAGGGACACCTTCCACCAGACCAGGTTGCACAATACCCCACCCAACCTGGTCTTGAACTCCTCCAGGGACGGAGCATCCACAACTTTCCTGGGCAACCTGTTCCAGTTTCTCAGAGTGAAGAACGTCTTCCTTACATTCAGTCTAAATCTACCCCCTTCCAGTCTGAACCCATTACCCTTCGTCCTCTTGATCACGCAGCTCTCTCTACAATACATTACCTTCAATGGAAGCTCCTTAGAGATGTCTGTCTCCCTATTAACTGCAAGAAGAGCACGGAAGAGTGTTTCTCAGCCTTTCCTAATCACTGCACCACCTGACACTTTGAAGAAACACACAGCTCATTTTATACCCCACTGTTGCTTAAGGATAGATGACAAATAAGTCATCACATGGAATTGGTAAAATGTTGAAATGTTAATATTTTACAAAACTGTAATTCAGTAGATAGAACTACGAAACTTGTAGCTAAAAAAATCTAGAAGAAATGGTACTGTCTGGTTAAATTGATTAGTACATGACTGACAACTGCCTGTATGAGGGTTTCTGGTTTAGAGCTGCAAGGTTTTCATGGACTTCCAGAGACGTGCAGACCACAGGTTGAGTACCTTGGATCTGAACCTCCCTGCTGGGACTAAGTCACCAGTTTTAGGTAGTGTAATGCCTGACTTGGTAGCCTGAACGAGGCAGTCTGGCTGTTGGGTGCTGCTGTCTGTGACACCGACAACAGCACAGAGAATCTGAAAGGGTCATTATTCAGAATATTTCAGCTTTGGCTTGTTTGACTGCATCAGGTAGCACCTATTCAAGTCTGTAGTTTTGTTCTACCTCTCTCACACCCATCACTAATCCATCAAAAGAACCACAGACATTTCCCAGCTCCCTTGATCAGATCCCCTTTCATTAATTTACCAATAAGGAACCTGGATGAAATACATTACCTGTTATCATGAGTTTTCTGTAGAATACTGGACACATCTCTTGATCGCCCTGTGCTTCAGTGCCCTTACCAGCACAACGGCAGTATAAAAAAATCATTCTGATGACACAATACTAAGTTAAGGATTTGAAGGGCTTTAACAGAGTGAAATGGAAAGGGTCCCACAAACAGAAAATACTGTATTAAGGCAGCTACGAAGGCCAAGCCCCTTAGATATATTCCATCACTTCTAGTTCGGTAAAACATCCTTCCTCACCAAACCAGGACTAGTAACATCTATGATGTGCACACCAGAAGACCTTCCCCACTGGGGCTAAGAGCACTTCCAGCACATCTGTGCTGGCGCAGGGAAATCTGGGTCAGGCTGACAAAGCAGCAGGCAGCGTTATCTCCTGCAGCGTGATCCGCGTGGTCACATTTCACATGAAGGGCAAAGCAAATGTCGCACCTGCGCTGGATGCTGCTCTGTCAGTTACTGTCACCAGCAGGTTCTGCCCCCTCAGCAGAGATGCACATGGTGGATGCCAGGCTGGGCTGGGAGCCTCAGAGACCACTTGCTCTTCAAGCAAGGGAGAGCAGCAGTGTGAGAAGGGCAACAAAGCTGGTCTGGAGAACATGTCTGATGAGGAGCAGCTGAGGGAACCGGGACTGTTTAGCCTGGAGAAGAGAAGGTTGAGGGGAGACCTTATTGCTCTCTACAACTACCTGAAAGAAAGTTGTAGAGAGGTGGGTGTTGGTCTCATCTCACATGTAACTAGTGATAGGACAAGAAGAAACAGCCTCAACTTGCAGAGGAGCTTTAGATTGGGTATTAGGAAAAACATCTTTACTGAAAGAGTGGTCAAGCATTGCGAAGTGGTGGAGTCACCATCCCTGGAGGTGTTAAAAAAAAAAAGTGTAGGCATGTCCTCCTGGAACATAGTTTAGTGGTCATGGTAGTGTTGGGTTGAGGGTTGGACTTGAATATCTTAGAGGTCTTTTCCAACCTTCATGATTCTGTGGTTTAGCTGAGGACTTGTCAGCATTAGGTTAATGACTAGACTCGATGATCTTCCAGGTCTTTTCCAGTCTAGGCAATTCTGTGATTCTGTGAAGACTGTAAGATTTGTTTCAGAGGGGTGACACCATCTTACTGCACAACTAACATTTCTTAGCAAATTCTGCAGGTATGGCAGCTAGTCTGCTTCAGGGCATGTAAAAGAGTCTGCTGCAAACTCACCCCCCAGCCTTAGCCAAGAGCTCCAGCCACACTACGTCCACTGCTGTATTTTCACATAATTCTGCATCACGGGTCTTGAGGCCTATACGGAGCAATAAATACCAGAATCCTTCACCTCACCCCCCAGCACCAAGTAAACAAAGTAGACTGTGCAGAAGGGCCTTCAGGTATGTGGGATGTAGCAACAGAGAGGTCAGTGCTGACACATCAGTAGCCAAGAGCAAGGGGCTGTGCTATGCCTTGCTGAGAACAGCTATGGCCCACTGGAGCAGATCCTCTCTCTGCCTGCCTCTGGTGAAGAGGATACAAGTTATCCTTTTCGAACCTCATTTTCTTCCCTCATATAGGCTCTATCACATGACTTTTTTCATTCATAAATCTCTCCAGGCCTCCCATACACATGAAAGCCAGGAGGAGGAAGGATCTGCTCCGTTGCTCTAAAATGAAAACTCATTTCTGATGTAAGCAGTGTCTTTTGATTGAGCCAATGTCTGACTAACAGCACCATGGATTTACACCAGCTGAGGATGGGGGTGGCCAATCTCACCTACCCTTGCTAAAATGTCATCACAGTAACCAAGAAAGAAAACAGACATTGCAACAAGGAAGGAAATTTCACTCATCCATTTAAAGAGGTCTCTGGTTCCTCCTTGTTTTTGCTCAGACCTATGTATTTCCCATGACAGCCAGAAGAAAGGATGCCTCTGATGAATCCCCACATCCCTGTTACTTCCACACAGGCCCAATAATTCCCAGTGAACTGAGGCTGCCACCCTATTTCACATCAAACAGTAAGAGATCAGAGAGGCCATTACTGATATTTTGATTTAGAAGAAAACAAATACAGCGGGAAAAAAAATGAAACAATCATTAAGGCTGTGGTGGTTTTTCCCCATGAAGAATGTATTTAACCATTTGATAACAATTTGTAACGCACTTCTAAGCTCCTCAGAGCGGGAATCCAAATGCGTTAAGTCACACGGTATCCTCTCAACTTTGGATGATCTGTCTGATCCAGCCTCACTTCTACAGACATCTCCTTCCTCTGCCACGTGTTTCAGATAGAGAGGCTTTCACCAGGCAGTGTGATGTTTCAGAATTGGAGCCAAAACCTGTATTTCTGTTCAAAAAGCAAGTTCCACATTTCTGGGAAAATAATGGGATTTCCATGCACATACAACAGGCTGCATTTACATACACACCACTTTTCACTTCAACACCTTTTTAAACAACAGCCAAAAGGGAGGGCAGACCAGTAACCATCCTAGGATTGCCAGTGCTGTGCACTGAACTGGATTGTAGTAACAACGACAGATCCCAAGTCCTGCTGCTAGAGTGGCCTTTATGACTTGAAGTAAAAAAGAAATCTCTTTTGAAACAAATAGCAGTAGACTGTAGATGGTAGGACATGCCACTGATCCCTTCTGGTCTGTCTCAGGGAAGATAAACTCAGCACAGCTCATTACACTTCACAGATGAGGAGATTGAAATACAGGTGTTCCAGGATGTCCTTTCAGATGTACTCACAGATGATGAATAAAAAAAAAAGGTTGTAATTAACCCACGAATAATGATGCTATCCCATTCCAGTCATTGTGAGAGACAAAGCAACAAGTAACTCCAAGATGCAACGATAGCAATTCCAGTGATCCCAGACACCCTTTGGTGGGAAAGTCACCTGTCATCTACTACCAGGAGAAAAAGAACATCCTGATTTTGTTCTTGTTGAGGCGAGTGAAAAAACTACCTGGCCTTCAGCTGGATGAGAATTGAGCTCTTAAAGGAAAACGATATCCAGGGACAGGATTATTTTTTTGGTTTACATCTGTACAGGACCAAGTGCAGATCCTGACAATAATCAAGTCTTTGACTTTAACACATTGCTATGGCAGTAGAAGATGCTACTCTGAAGTTTCTATCACTTCTCCTCTGGGGGTTACCAGCACACAGCTCTGCAGGTAGAACAGGACAAGCCAGCACTCTGGACCAGCGTTAACGCAAACTCCAAACGCTAAAGTTGAAATTATGTAGGAGATGGTTTGCAGGAAGCTGCCTGACCTCCCACTGAAGTGGGTGAGAAGCGCTCACACTCTTCTTCAGCAACATTTTGCAAACAGAAGACACCAGGACAGAGACAGTGACAACCAAACCAGGGATAATGGAAGCAACAAAGCACCCAAGAGCCAAAGCAAAGGTTTGATTTTTGTTTTAAAGCCCTGTTAGCTGAGTAGCTGAGTCATGTCAGCCACAACCCCCATGGAGATCAGAAGTTGTAAGAGCACAACGCAATATTCACAGTACAACTAAACCACACCACACCACTTCCTTCATAATCCTTATCAGCTAATAAGATTTGATGAAAAAACAACTAAACAGGCATGAGCAGGGGAAAAAGCCCAAGCAGGTGGTCATTCCACTCAGAGCACAGCTATCTGTACTGATGTACCAATTAGGGATTCATAATGAGATGAGGAAACCAGATTAGATAGATTAAATCTTTGTCATGATCCTAATCTGAAGACCACTGTACATGGAGGAGCCAGTGGTCCACTGAACAACTACCCTGGGTGGGTGCAGGCCTGTGCCGTGTGCAGGTGGGCCTTCTGGTCCACACTGTGCTGCCAGATGCAGGATCAGCTCAGCTGGTTCATGGTAACGAAGGAGCCCGTAGGAAGCTCACAATGGTCACCAGCAATTGAACTCCCTGCCTGTCCTTGTTTGCCTTCATCTAAAAGTACAGCAACAAGTTCTCTTGTGAACATATTTTCATTTGACAGTAAAAATGGTGAACAGCATTGTGGTTTCTTTTGTTTATTTTTAAAGAAAATACTATAAGGGCTCAAAAGACCAGGAGGTAAAGTAATCTTTCCACAGACAGCTCTGCATGCTGTGCTGCATCCAGACTGGAGGGCTCTTCCACACTAGGCAGCTCAGGATTTCCAGTGCCTGAAGGGACACAAGATTACTTATATTCTTCTCTTTATCTTTATAATGCTAGCTCTAGTAAATAGTATTTTAAGCAATACTCTACAGAGCCTGAGTTTCTTACTGGGATCATAACAAACCAGCACTTCCTGGCGCAAAACATTCTTAAAGGACAGACGTATACAAGTAGCAGTGCAAAGACAGAGGTGATCAAGCTTGGCTTGCCCCCCGTTTCCTTGCAAAGTTATTTTCTAATTATTACTGTAATTCAAAAATGTTTACTATTTACACTATCTATTTGAACTATTTGCTACTGAAATTCTAGCACAATAAATAATTGGTACCACCCTCTGTGCAGCTGATTTCACCCTGAGCCATGCTATTCAGATAAATAAAACTGAAGAGAATGGAAAGGTTTCCGTGTTCAGCTAATTACCTGACTGCAGATGCCAACTGCTCTGTGTCCCGCCCTATCAGATTTTTATCTAGTCCCTGTGTTTTAGATGAAATAATCCATGTGTATGTGCATGTGTCGAGGCAAGTAAGTTAAACTACCACCTCTCTGTAGACATTCTTTGTTCTTGAGGATTAGCTGGGTTACACGATGACAGTGTGGATGTGGAATGAAAGTGGATATTACATCTAGTAGAGAAGAAAGAAAAACAGCCTTGGACAATACACGCTGCCTCTCACACCGCTGCCAGAGATAACTGCACAGTTATACTGTTCAAATTAAATAATTTAAATATTTAACATGCCTTCCCAGGATGAAGTGCAAATCCAATAATGGCGAGCAACAGCTGCGGCTGAATCCAGATCATACACCTCCAGGGGCTAAATCCAACTCTGGAACCCCCCAAAATCTTCATACCTGACAGCCACCCATTGTCTTAGTGACACAGAGAGATAGGAGGTAACATCGAGGTGAGTTTTCCTTTTGATGTTTCATCTCATATGGCAAAAGAGGAGACCTTGAAAACGCCTTTCTGGAACCATGCTGATGGTGCAACATCATGGCACATTTCTTTCAGACAAAGAAAGTGACAGGCCCTTGCAGACCCTCTACAATAACTTAAGACCACAACAGATGTTCTCCTGAGTCTGCAGCTAAATACATACAAGATAGAGAAAACTGGCCAAGGATTCCATCCATCAATCTCATTCCGTGGCCAGCCCCATTTCCAGAAGGGAGCCAGCTCAGCCATCCTGCTGCCCCACCTTAAACTTCCCACACACACACACCATGAAATTTTCCTAGTGGCAGCAAAAATGCCCTTTTCTCACTTAATCTCAGCTGGGGCAGATGAACACAGCCTTCCAGCTCGCTCCATTTTCCCTTGTTGCCTGGAAAGAATTCCAGGGAATTTCCACACGTATTCCCACCTACAGCACTTCCAGCCGTGGACAAGCCGTAGGACACACGCGTCTCCTCCTCCCGGGCTGATGGGTTAAAGGGAAACCGGGGACGCCTTTGGAGAGGGTGGGCGGCGAGTTACACGGAGGAACGAAATATTCGCAATTTCTTTTACAAAAGCAAGCCGCGGTGTGTCTGTGTGTGTGGGGGGGGGTCCCCGCGGCCGTCTCTCCCGCGCCCCCTCGCGAAGTGCCCGCCGAGCCCCGCGAACAAAGCACCGCTGCCCAAACCCACGGCCACGTCCCCACCCGCGGATGCTCCGTTCCCGACCCCGGCCACCGCCGAGCCGCGGGGCGATGCCGCTCTCTTCCTCCTCCTCCTCCTCCCCTGTCACCTTGCGCTGTTGCAGCGCGGCAGCATTTTGCCCTCCCCCCCCACGCCGGAAAACAGAAAATACCGCTTGACCCACGGATTTCCCCCCGCGCCCGGGGAGCGGCCGAGCGCCTCATCCCCAACAACCACCTGCCAAATTTAGCCGGGTCCCCGCCACCGCGGGTTCACGGCGTGGGGCGGGGGGGGAGCGGGACAAGGCAGCGGGACACGGCGCGGACCCCGCACGCACAGACAGACGGACGCGCACGGACATGCGGACACGGGCGCGCAGGTGCCGGCCGGCAGCTACTCACACCACTAGCCTGGAGATGATCCATGAGACCATGGCGCTGCGTGCCGCAGGGCTGGCTCTCCCGCCTGGGAGGGCTCGCCCCGGCTCCTCGCCCGCCGCCGGCCGCCGCCCGAGTG
>VZZY01007814.1:511236-532626 GCA_013400335.1 Eurystomus gularis | reverse complement strand
CGGCCGCCCCCCGCGGGGCCCGGCGCTGCGGGAGGAGGAGGAGGAGGAGGAGGAGGAGGAGCAGACCCTGGCGGCCTCCCCCGCCGGAGACCCCCCCCAGCCCAGCGGGAAACCCCGCACCCGATCGGTCCCGTCTCTTCGCCCCCGTGGGAGACCCCCTGAGCGGCCCTGGCCTCCCCAGCGAGAGATCCCCCCAAACACATCGCGCTGGCCTCCCCAGCTGGACACCCCCCACCAGAGCAGACCCCAGTGGAAGACCCTCTGAGCACTCCCCAGTGGGATACCGCCCAAGCACATTGCATTGGCCTCCCCAGCTGGACACCCCCCACCCGAGCAGACCCCACTGGCCACCCCAGTGGGAGAGGTCCAGGTGTTTTCAGGTGTGGAGGGAAGACTGGGAGAGGACAGTGGCCACGCCCAGCCGGGCAGGGGTCTCTTCCCCACGCTGCAGCACTGGGCAGACATGGGTGCGGTTCTGGACCACCGTGGCAGAGCAGGACACAAAGCAAACGCTATCGACTGTTTCTGTCAAAGCAAGGGCAAAGCGAAGGCATGGTCTTAACGGCCTTCTTGGATATACAGGAAGAGATGGATTTACCTTCACACTCCAAAGGTTCCAGGCACAACCAACAACGGTACTGGCCACATGATCCAGGTGAATCCCCGTCACTGTCAGTGATGACAGCCAGCAATCTCTCCTCCACATGAGTTTTCATTAGGGGGTCTCAGGCCTAGGAAGTCCAACTTCCACAGAGAACATTTGCCCACATGCAAAGCAACAGATGGTGGCTTGACCCATAGGTTGTTCTTCCCTAAGTTTCCCTTGGGTTCTTCTTTCCCTTCACTACACTGGCACATACCAAATGTGATTAGATTGCCAGAAGTCACCTTCCACTGCTTTAGTGTTTTTCTTCTGTCAGACGCACACGAGCCCATGGGAATTCACGATGATGTTTTAGTCTTGTGGCAATTCTTAGATGTCAAGCTTGCCACCATGAGGCCAGCCCCAAGCTTCACTTGGAGGCCGCTCCATGGAACAGTTGGCCTGGTTTCAGGCATTAAGGCCAGAGCTCCATCCAGCCACCCTGTTTTGAGACAGCAGAGCTGAAAGAGGGTGAAATTCCCCCATGTATCATGAGTAACCTCCAAGGAACACTTCTAGGGCAAGACTGAACAGTTCAAACCAGAGGTAGCAGAGCTAGGAGCTGATCACCTCTCTGGTCCCAGGTGGCCACCTTCATTCTCATACTCCTGTCCATTTCCACAGGGCGATGATCATCACACAACATCCAGCCCTTGCCTAACAACTTGCTTCTGCTCAGCTCAAAGTCCTCCGTAACAGGATCATCGTTTATTATGTAGGCTCTCTGGATCTGGTGCCCAGAAAGCCAGCAGCACCCAGTCTTCAGCTAAAGCTGCAGGTACAGACATACACGTGATTCAAGTTCAGCACCTCTAAAACTATCTTCTAGGGTGAGCATCTACATCGCCCATTGCTCTTCTCTCTGCAGTGGGTCTGTTCCTCCACCAGAGGGAACTTCCACCTCACGCTGTGACCTGTAACAAGCTGTTACCTCCTCACCCACCTCCCTGGGTTACAGCAGCATTTCTGCTACAAACACCGCTATTTTCTGGCTACACACAGGCTGTGAACCACAGCTGGAGCTCCGAGGCCACCACATTCCTGCCCCGGGGACTGCACGGACCTACTGTAGCAGCATCTCTACGGCCGCCGTTTCAACTGCTACACAAGCGCCACAGAGACAGGACCGGGTGATCTGCCACAATACACAAGTGTAAACTAGCTGTCTTCTCCAGACAAGACTCCTCTCTGGAAAAGCTGCCTGCTCTTCAAAAGGAGCCATTAGGTCATCTAGCCCAAGCTCTGAGGCAATGAATCATCCTGTGGCTGTCTTGCTTGTGTATCAGAGCTTGGAGATCTGTCACCCAAGATTTTTCACATATCAGGATTATTCAGTGTGAGATTTTAGACTGCATGTTGGCAAACACTCCACAACATCATGTTGGCAGACACTCCACAACATCACTGCAGTTAACGATGTGATGTTATCAGGTATAAGGCACGGATCTCTCTGCATGAATCACAGAATGGTAGGGGTTGGAAGGGACCTCTGAAGATCATCTAGTCCAACCCCTGCTAAAGCAGGGTCACCTAAAGCAGGTTGCACAGGAACACATCCAGGCGAGTTTTGAAAGACCCTAGAGAAGGAGACTCCACAGCCTCTCTGGGCAGCCTGTTCCAGGGCTCTGCCACCCTCACAGGAAAGAAGTTTTGAAGAATATTTGTGTAATCCCCACAATACACAGAACTTGCCACTCAGTCCATGCCCCATATTTCAAGCATAGAAAAATGGACCAACAGGAGAAGATACCGAATCATAAAGAGACATAACACAGAGGACAACATCCAAAGCTGAAGCAGAACGTTTTAGCTCTCAAAGCATAAACTCAGCCTCACACCCTCTTGGCTCCTTCCAGCCTCTTCCAGCTCACCATGTTCCCTACAACTCTTGCTTGTCACCACCACTGCTGACCTGCAGCTCTCTCTTCTGGGCAGCAACTGTCAGAAAGGCTTGAAGGTATTTTCTTCTGACAGGAGTAAGCAGGACATGGACCTCTCTTGTGCTGCTGCTTTGAACACAACTGACACGATCACCACCTGACCACTGTTAACTGATCTTAAGTCTCAGATGTACTGCAATGGTACCTACAAAGTAGGTTCAGTGATGGAAAACCTAAGGAGCCTGTCGCAGGGAGCTGTAAGTAGCTATTTGGTAAACAGAGAATGAAGGGGAGAAATTCGGTTCTACTGAGTCATCAGCAGAAGGGTGACAATGCCCCCTACCTACTCTTCATGGGCTGTGTCTGAGGATGTCACACAGCACCGTGACTGTAAACTTGGCCTATGGCATCCCAGGCATCCTGGGAAGAGGCTTTGCTTGAAGAAAGCCTTTCCTTTGCTGTTAAGCCACCTGACCCAGTCTGTCAAGAAATAACAGAGAGATACCAGAAAAGTTAAAAAAGATACAAATTAATTTACCCAGCCAGCTCAGCAGAGAGGCCACCTGATGCTAGTAGAACATTTTGGAACAGCTTTAGCAGCAGAAGGTCAGGCAGTGAAAAGTCCTACGCAGATTGCACCATTAGATGGTTTGATCTCTGTTCCCCAAATAACAAAATAAACCAGCTTTGTTAACGAAGGCAGAGCCACCACCCTTGTCCTAAATACTCTGCAGCCTTCTCCTAGCAACTACTTGTCCTGAGCATTTCACAGCCATGGAAAAGTCAGACCCCTTCAACAGCTCTATCATATTTGGACTCATTCCACTTTGGCCCCAGCCTCACAGTTGAACAACAGCCACCAAGTCAAGGCTTCTGAGAACAAGAGCAGCAACTGACAGGTATGCACAGGGCACTCTCTTCCCAAATCTAGAGAAAGTCAGGAAGTAGCAAGCGCAGACAGTTCTTACCAAGAATGGCTGTCCTTCAATGGATCGAACCTACGTGAGAGGCATTTCAGAACAGCTTGAGACAAACAACCTTATCTAGGCAATGTCCCCAGGTGTAGAGAAAAAGATCAGACAGGAAGCCTGTGGTGATGCCTAGGTGGTGAAGTTCATGTGGAGAAAACAAAACAACAACATGAACAAAAAATAAAATACATATGAATAGCAACAGTGCACATGTGTATGGCGCTGTTACGGTACCTAAAAAGGACCAGGGGAAGACAGTTTGAGCAGGAAATAGCTATTCTGCATCCCATCAAGGAATAGGTATATACAGACACATATATAGATACATACACTCAGCCTCTCAGAAGAGAAATGTTTCATCTTCCATCCACAGGAGACAATGGGTGGTGACCTCTTGCACTTAGCTCGCAACTCCTGCCTGGGAAGTAAAAGAAAAAAACCAGAAACCTAAGATAACGTGGACATTTAGAGCAAAAACCCAAGAAGAAATGCCATTTCTAAAACTACTGCTTTACCAACAGATTACGGACTGAACATGAAAAGGTTAATCCTGCTCTATGGGGAGCATTGTCAAAGCATGTGGAGGCAGACAGCATTTCCCGGCTGCCACTTCCATCTTTATTATTGCATTACTTGCTTCAGAGCTACGGCCATTAGCAGAGGGAGATTAAGAAATGCCTATTTTGACTCCAAAGTGGTGTGGTCTGGTATCTGAGCTGGGAACTGCAACTGCTGAGAAGCACTTTTCCTTCTCAATGACTCACTATGAGAGCCTGAGGAAAACATGGAGAGCATGGAGATCAGTTGGCACTGTGTAACCAGAATCATTGAATGCACTGGGTCGGAAGGGACCTTCCAAGATCATCTAGTCCAAACCCCCTGCAGTCAGCTGGGATGTCTCTAACTAGATCAGGTTGCTCAGGGCCCCATCAAGCTTGGCCTTGAACATCTCCAGGCATTGGGCCTCCACCACCTCTCTGGTCAACTTGTTACAGTGTCCCACCACCCTCATAGTAAAGAACTTCTTGCTACTGTCTAATCTAAATCTACCCTTCTCTAGTCTAAAGCCATTGCCCCTCATCCTATCGCTACACGCTCTCGTAAACAGTCCCTCCCCAGCTTTCTTGTAGGCCCCCTTCAGATAGCGAAAGGCTGCTATAAAGGCTCCTTGGATCCTTCTCTTCTCCAGGCTGAACAACCCCAACTCTTTTGGCTTGCCTTCATAGGAAAGGTGCTCCAGTCCTCTGTTTTTGTGGCCCTCCTCTGGACCCACTCCATCAGATCCATGTCCTTCTTGTGTTAAGGGTTCCAGAGTTGGACACAGTACTCCAGCTGAGGTCTCACCAGAGCAGAAGGGCAGAATCACCTCTCAACCTGCTGGCCATGCTTCTTTTGAGGCAGCCCAGGATGGGACTGGCCTTCTGAGCTGCAAGTGTGCATTGGTGGCTCCTGTCCAGCTTTTCATCCACCAGTACCCCCTTTTCCACAGGGCTGCTCTCAGTCGCATCACTCCCCAGCCTATACTGATAGCAAGGCTTGTCCCAACCCAGGTGCAGGACATCTTAGCCCCAAGTATTCGACTACAAAACTCTGCAGCACAGAAGCCAATCACTGCTACTCAGGATCTCCAAATATTAAGCTCTGAATACCTCAAGTTGTGCATCAGCAGTGTCTCTTGAGAACCTGTTCTTTGCTTCCCCTATCCCCTCCCGTAACTTGTATGACAGAAGACACCTCTGCCTTGGAATGAATCCACACATCTTAGATTAATTAATCAGTGGCTGTGAAGCATCAGCAGACCTTCCAGCTCCACGTGAAGTGATTCCAGTTCAGTATGTTTTCCATTCTACTCTTTTGGAGTAACAAAAATTCTTGGAGTACAGCATTTTATAAATTGATAAAGAAGAAGAACTGTATCTCAGACTGGGACTTACTTTTTCAGCCTTAAAAAGCCAATGAAGACATTAATAAATTGCCTCTATTATTACAGTACTTCTGACACTCAGATTAGCTTTCTTGTCCCTTGTTACCTGCTACCACCTTTCCACCTCAGCCTGGTCATGCACAGCCATCACGTCTATTCCATGTCTCCAAGTGATCTGCCTGTCCTTGTCTATGTCCTAAACACCCTGCTAGGGACAGCTCACCACAGAAATGTAAAAAGAAAAGAAACAGTTCCATAAAATACATGGATGAGCAAAAAAATTGGTGACCAGAAAACAAACTGTTGGAAGAGAGATCTTCTGGATCCAATTGCATAGCCTCCTGGTAAGGAGAGGTGCTGCCTCCTCTTAGGTACATGACCTACAAATCCTTTTTTTTTTTTATTAAGGGGTTCAACTCCTGTCCCTGCCAGACAAAAAACCTACTCACGTGCTTACTAACAACTGCAAACAAAGAAGACAAGCTGCTTAGACATTTTGGTTGTATGCTGGGAGAATGTCAGCTTGGGATTTCCCCAGAGCAAGTTCAGATCTGCACCATCTTCCTCTTGAGGCTTTTCTTCCTGAACTCTAGCCCTCTGAATGTCTGCTGGCGTCAGAAGGCAAGCATGCCAGAGGTGTTTCCTCTGCTAAGGAAAGGAAACTTCTACAGGAAGAGCTGCAAGAGTGACTTCTAATAATAAGAAATACTCTAAAGGCTGGAAACCAGCAGCAAGACCAAGCTGATTCTGGCTTTAAAACAGGACATTTGATCATTCTGGAAAAGGAAATGGCCACCTCCTGGGCAAACTGCTATGGACAATGCCTACTGAGTCAGGACCAGGAGAGAGTTACTCTTTAAATTTGCTAGTGTGCTGTCTGGGCTCCAATTATCAGCTACCATTGGGGAGAAGACACGACAATGCACAGAGCTTTGGTCTGATCCACTGTATCAGTTCTTATATTCTTGCATCGGAAGGACAGGCTTTTCTGAAATCTGGTGCTATATAGTGTCCAACAGTGGCCACAACACAATTGTAAATGTACTGAAGGATGAACTTGAGCATGTTCTTGCCCTTAAAGCAGGCACAGAGAGAAAAGGGGAAGGTAATTAAGTTGCTCTAAAGGGATGTTGAGAGAAATATAGTCAGTGCATGGCCTTGAGGATTCACTGAGGCGCCGTGCAGATGGGAATGCTAAAGATGACAAGAAGCTGTAAATAATGAGTGAAAGGGGCCTCCCTCACGGGTAGAAGAGGAGTTCTCTTCGAGACAGAGTAGGAATGTGAGGGAGGCTATTGATAGCCCTGCTTATGTTAGGGCAAGGACTGCTGCAGGCTGGTCTTAGCAGTTTCTAGAGACAGGATGCCCTCACGATGTAATTTTAAAAAATGAAAGCAATAAGAGAGGAAAGCAAAGTTGGCTGCTTTGTTATCCCTTGCTGAATCTCCTCTAACCAACCAATTCGGTACCACAGGCACTGCTCTGTTCCCCAGCATCCTGCACATGGGTGACATTCAGCAATTACTAGACTACCACGGCTCTGTAAACACATGCTTTGCTAACTGTAGAAATGCTACTTCATGGTTAGTCTTCATAAAAAAGCTGCTCTTGACCTTCAGGGTCAATCTAAATCTGAGCACAAAGCAGGACGTGGCAACTACAGATTTCAATTCTGTGCAGAGCCCTGAAGGAGGCAGAAGGAAACCAGCTGTGCTGGCACAGCTGGCAAAGACACCTTCCCATAGGAGCTGCTCAGAAGTACTTGTAGGTGAGCAGCAAGCTCACTGGCAGCCCACCCATTTCTCCAGGGCTTTTCCTATACTGGTACTAGGGCTTTCCTCCTCCCATACACCACAATACACCTGCCTCTCCCATGTGTGTCCGGTTCTGTTCCTCCTGAGGTGTGTAAACCACCCACTGCTCCTCCTCAGTTACAAACTGAGGATATCTAGAGAGAGAGACCTATATATAAAAATATATAGAACTGCTTTCTCCTCAGTTATAAATGCAAAGAGAAATGCTGAGTGTCAAAGAAAGGGGCATGTTAAAGACGCTGATTCTCACACTGTGTATAATCACGAACATGAAATTCCACGACACTAAGCTAGATCCAGTTCTGTTTAATTCTGGAAAAAGTAAAAAGATGTCATGGAAAATATCCCTCTTTGTACAGACAAGTTATATAACTGAAGTTTTTCTCTGCAGTCAGGATATATGAAAAACTTGCAGTATCATCCTGCTTCTCTCTCATTATGTGACAGTAAGAACAAGAATTAACCATCTTCCCAGGGACAAAACAGGCAAAGCTCCAAAACCAAAATGGAAAAAAAAGCAGGATCCAAACAAACAGCTTAGAGGCTTCAGGAAAAAAAAAAAAAAGACAAAAGAAAAATACTCCCACTGTGATAAAGAAGTTTTCAAGTCACCTTCTATAGGCTATTTATAGAGGGGCCCATCCTTGTAAATGTTGCTTCCCTTTCTGAGGGCTCACAATATCTCCCTTCAATGCCACTACTAATGAGACCAGATAATGATTTCTTGGCGAGTATCTGCTTACAGCTTACAAAGGTCAGAGTGAGTGGTGTGGGAACAGCACAGAGAGCACTCCCAACATTTTGTACTGGGAAATGATCATATTCTAACACACTTCTGGACGACGCACGTCTCCGAGGACAGCAGCAGTGGTTTCTCCCCACAAACAGTGACCCAGCCCAACTGCTGAGCACAAGATGTGAGAAGGCTACAGCTGAAAAGGGGAATTCAGACTCCTAGAAGTCTATACTTCAATACCACACACTAGTCTATAAAGGTGATGAAGAGAAAAAAACACAACAGCCAAAAGAAGAATAAAAGAAGCATTTTACTCAATCTCCATTTTCCCTATCAGTCTCCAGCCAAAAAATTGCAAGTTCTAACCTCTTCAGCTGCTGAGAGAAGCATTTGCAAGCACATGTTGTCCCTCCTTCTCCCACCACACTCCAAGAAGAGATTCTTAATTGCAGCATATGCAGCTGATGGGGGTTTTCTGGATGCTCTTCACCCTTAGGCCTCATTTCAGCCATCCTCTGTTGAAAACACTTCCAATGTCTATTACAGCTCAGAGACTCTCCAAGCACTGCTGAGATGGAGTGGACAAAACAAAGCCAGTGAGTAGCACTGCCAGCAGCAGAATTGTGAAGGTGCATCTAAACCCCATGAGAAGCATGCCAGGAAATCGTACGGTCTTCCCAGAACTACCCTGAAACCAGGGTGTAGCATCACAGAGCTCACTCTGAGGACACACTTGTGTAGCTGTCTCAGTATCCAGGGGGTGGTTTTCCACTCGTGCTGAGCTCCACACCACTGAGGCTACACCTGACTTTGTAGAATAACTGAAGAATTTAGGCTCCAAGTAGCCTGTGGAGGTGCATCTGGTCCAACCTCTAGCTCAAAGCAGGGCCAACTTTGCTTTACAGTGGGGAGGGCCTTGTCTCCAGGTAATATTTTATAGACTCACAGAATCATTAAGATGATTCTATGCAAAAGACCTCTAGGATCTTCAAGGAGAACTGTCAACCCAACACTACCATGACCACTGAACCATGTCCTGAAACACCATATCTACACGTTTTTTGAACACCTCCAGGGATTGTGAATCCCCCACTTCCCTGGGCAGCCTGTTCCAGTGCTTGACCACTATTTCAGTAAAGACATTTTTCTTAATATCCAATCTAAGTCTCCCCTGGGACAACCTGAGGCTATTTCTTCTCATTCTATCACTAGTTACTTGTGAGAAGAGACTGGCACCCAACTCTCTACAACCTCCTTTCAGGTAGTTGTAGAGAGCAATAAGGTCTACCTTCAGCCTTCTCTTCTCCAGATTAAAGAGTCCCAGTTCCCTCAGCCACTCCTGATAAGACATGTTCTTCAAAGCCCTCACCAGCTCTGTTGCCCTATGAAGCAGTTATGAAGTAGTCTAGACATGACTTTGTGAGCTGTGGCTCTTAGAGTGTAGTGGGACATGAGACCGTTTTAATGTTACAGCAGCTGTGCAGAACTGGTGTGGTAGGCAGAGACCTCATCCTTCCTGGTGCCAGCAGCACAGCAGCCATCAGAGTGTGGTGCAACGGGTTGTGTGACAAACCTCTTGCTGGCAACAGCCAGGTCAAGACAATGTTCTTTTGAATAGAAAACTGGTTCCGCAGAAGCTAATCACATTCCTTCTATTCACTCTAGGCCAGAGGACTTCAAACCTTGGGTTGAGGCTATAGTAAACACATGGTGGGCAGTTGTAGCCCTTACTTCAGAGTTAATCCCTGCAATGCTCTTTGTAATCTAACTACAGCAATCAGGCAGTATGGAACATACTCAGCATACCCATTAGGTGCACATTAGATTGATAGGATTACTCGCTGCTGATGGTAACACTACTCTATTTATTCAGCACTTCTCTGAAGAACAGAAGGTACTTTTTAAAGGTGAGTAAATATTTGTTAAGCCCAGGGAGGAAAATGTAAGTGCAAAGAGGTTGAGTAATAACGCCCGTTCCACACACAATACCCCTGCACACCAGCTCTAACACAGCATTTCTTGAGCCATCAGTTGCTATGACCTGCTCATGAAGTCCCAACAATTACAGCTTATTCTGGTTTCTTCTAACAGCCTGCTTAGAAAGTAACATTTCTACTGCAAGTTAAGCCATTTTCAATACTCACTTGTTGCAGACCTTGAAAGAATCCACACAAAATATATTTGGGGAGCGTTGTGCCAGTTCAGCCGTCATCATTCTATGCTGCCATCAATTGCCTGATCACACAGGCCAACACTGAACTCAGCAACAGCCCCTCAGAAGTCTTCTTTCAGAAAATCCTGCCATAGATTCCTGTGGGCCCAGCTCCTCTGCTGCCCACTGTGGTGCCAGCATTGTCTGCTGGACACAGACAGAGATGTCTCCCTCAGTGGCCCCTCACAGGGAAGGGCACCACCAAGAGAGCTCAACAAGATGCAACCAGCCCCAACAGAAGCCACACCCAACAAGAAGCTCCTCCAACTAATCAGCTCCTGGTTAAAGTAGCCCTGGCCTCGCCCACCAACCCAACCATGACCACCTGGGTAGGGGCGGAACCACAGAGACACAGGGGGGCCAGGTTCTGCCTCTGGAACATGAAGCCAATAGGAAAAACAAAACTTTCTGCTAGGTTGTGACTCATTCACAGGTCAACTCCAACTCGGGGAGCACAGCTCAGGCCCCAGCACTTCACTCAGCCCCTTGACCTATGGATGAAACACAACCTCCATACATTGTATTTACATGCGTCATATCTTCACATTTCTTTAGTTCATCATGCTGAAAATAAAATACTCCAGTTAATTCACTGTCTTTGGGCTTCCCCTCAGCACTCTGTTTAACAAAGTCCATCCATCTAGCAAAGGTTCTGTAGAAGGGTGACTGCAACTTTTCATTGTCTGCGCCCTTATCTCTCTGTCAGGCTGGTAATCACTTTCACCTTTTCCAGCCGAGCAGCCACTTGATCTCTTTGCCAAGTTTTGCCAAGGTTTCTTCACCTTTGTTGTTTTCTCTTTACTATCCAGCAGAGTATCATTATCAAAATCCACTTTATTGCCAAGGTTAGGTCTACCCATCACTGTCCCCAACTCGTTCATGGTTACAGTACCTTCCACTGTCACAGTCTTAGTCTTCTTTTACACAAGCACTTCACATTCTATTCCATTATTAACAATCTTCTTCAAACAAGCGTTTTCATACATTGTTAATTGCCCTACCATCCTCCAAGCCAAAGATCTGGACCAGACCAGACATTCAGGCCCAGGATCCAGAGGTCGTTTGGGGCAATTTCTCATTAACTGCCCTACCACTACCATATGTTCAGCCAAACCTGGCATTTGGAGAATTTTTCAGACATCATCGCTCCACCAAAATCCAGGCTGGGGTCTAAAGTTCCATCATCCAGATCCAGGATTTTGGAAAACTTTACAGGCAATAATTGTCCTGCCACCATTCAGGTCAGGGTCTGGAGAACTACCATCACCCAGACTGCTTTTCGGGCAATTCTTCACACACCTCAACTGCCCTGCCTTTCGGGTGATAACTTTACAGGCAAAACATTTGGCTAGGTTGGGACTCATCCACAGGCCAATTCCAACTCGGGACCCACCGCTCAGGCCCCTGCACTTGAGGGAGCAAGCACACAGGTTATGGCGGTAAACCTAGAAAAGGTCCCACAGCATGTCTACCGCACTGTGCTACGCAACAGTCACATGCAAGCATTCGGAACCTTATCTTTCATAGTCCATGCTCATAAATTATTATTTTGCATTCCTTGTGTGCAAACAATAGGTGTGTGTAAAGCACTCTGACAAAATAATGAACCTGAAGAACAAAGCTTTCTTTCTCCCTCCTCTTTAAAAGATCCTTTGCAGCCACCACCAATTCCTGTGGTTCCTGTCTTCAGACATTATTCTTCTAATGTTTGTAAGGTCACCTGTACACTGGAAACCTCTGAACCCTGAACATCCACTGTACTGCTTATTAGCTCATTAGTGCCTCGTACCAGCAGTAGCTTTTGATAAAGGAAGAAAATAATTAATTCAATGCCTAACTAATTTGGGCAACAATGTGCAAACCAAAGAGCGGCACAGACATCATCCCACTTTATGTTTCCATCTAGTTCAGCACTGACTCTAAAAGAAAGCGTGGAACGCAGCTCAATAATCAGGGACCTCTACAGCGAACGAGGAAGATCAGACATCTCTGAGGGATAATTTGTCCCACTTATTCTAGACACCTATTTTAGTATGAATCTCCTTCTGGAGATGCTTCTCGTCGTTCCCTGCAGAGTAAGCCCAGACAACGAGATGCCTGCTGGTGGACGAAGTTCATTAAATGCATATTTTTTGCATTTGCAGTTTGTGACCTACATGTCATACAAAGCGAGACACATCCTACCTCTGCTGCAACCAGAGGCGTAATGCTAATCATCTCCGCGGCGCGCGTCAGGGAATCTAACACCTGACATCCAATCGTGCCTTCTAAAATTCAAAGTCCTCCAATGATCTGCTGAATTTTTTTTTTCAACGTTGCATTTATAAAATCCCTTTCAACTTTGCCAAATGTTTCCGTCACCTAAAATATTTTTCTGCTTCCTTTTGGAACAAATCCATCTCCAGCCACGCCAAGGTAGACATACAGGTTTTAAGCTACTCCTCATTGTTTATGTGTCCACATTTGCTGGACAACAGAGACAGCCTGGAGTAACTTGGCTGTGTCTCAAATTCTCATTAGAAAACTGCAGCTGTAAATTTTATTCTGTGATTATTTCTGCATAGGAAATAAGACTAAGAAGCAGCACTAGACACTTAACACTAAAGCACACCAAGCTGGTGAGGGGTCTGGAGAACATGTCTTATGAGGAGCAGCTGAGGGAACTGGGACTGTTTAGTCTGGAGAAGAGAAGGCTGAGGTGAGAACTTACTGCTCTCTACAACTACCTGAAAGGAGGTTGTAGAGAGGTGGATGCCAGTCTCTTCTCACAAGTAACTAGTGATAGAACAAGACAAAGTAGCCTCAAGTTGTCCCAGGGGACGTTTAGATTGGATATTAAGAAAAATGTCTTTACTGAAAGAGTGGTCAAGCACTGGAACAGGCTGCCCAGGGAAGTGGTGGAGTCATCATCCCTGGAGGTGTTCAAAAAACGTGGAGATCTGGCATTTCAGGACATGGTTTAGTGGCCATGGTAGTGCTGGGCTGACAGACTTGATGACCTTAGCGGTATTTTCCAACCTTAATGATTTTATGATTCTGCAAGTTCCTCTGCAAACTGGAACATGTAATTTCCCTTTTTCAGACAACTGCAGTTAGGTAATTATGCTAGTTAGGGCATTAGATATTGGGAAGCAAGAGACGTTCAATTTTACCTTCTCATGCTTTTTAGAAGAGATGAGAGACAAGACATTGCAATCTTCCCCTTACAAGAAGACACGGATGACATGGTATCTTAAAAAAATCAGTGGATGAAATTCCTGGTTTCACTGGAGTCGGGAATGTGCTTTAGATCTACTGTTTTAATTTTAAGCACAAACCTCCACTGCCAAAGTCCAGGGTTTGGGGAACAGCCGTTAGTCTCTGACAACTGGGAAGAGACAGCTGGGGAGAAGACACTGTTAAGTTTCACTGACATGTAGTTGAGCTGGGAGCTTCACAGAGGAGCAGGAAATTACAAAGAGCTTTATAGTGATACATACAGTGCAATGTATCATAATTACCAGTGCCAGTACCAGCGTGAAGCTGCTGGACTTCAGTTGCCATCCCAGTGTCTTTACAACTGTCCAGTGCTCCCCTCCACCAGGCTGGCCAGCGGTGCCGAGGAAGAGGCCTCAGCACAGGGCAGGAGAGCTGAGCCCCAAAGAGCATCACGAACGATCTGGAACTTGCAGCTGTACCTATTTTTTAAGCGATAATGTTGCATTTGCTCCCTCTAATTCAAGTGCAGAGAAATCACAGTGCCCATTTCCCATTTCTGGACTGAGAGTCCAGGGAAGGGGGGAGCCCGTCTGAAGGCACAGGTGTGTCAGCTGCTTTGAACCAATTTTTATTCAAAATCTCTCCTCTCACATATTATTTCTTGCATTGTGCCTTTATCTGAGACAGATGACTCAATCCCAATTTAAAATTAAATATCTTCTGGGAAAAATTCTTAGCAGCTGCTTCATAACCACGTTTTTTTCCTACCTGGCATTAGGGAGCATAAACACTTATTAAAGTTTAAACGGAAAACGAAATCGGAAGATTAAAATAATGTTTAATTAGTAGCTATAATACTCATCATCTTCCAGGTGCACAACACAAAGCAATTCATAAGAACGATTATTGTTATCCCAATCTTACAGAGAAATGAGGAGAATTAAATTACCAGCCTAATGACACACTTTGTGTTAGATTCCAGATCTGGCTCCCAGGTCTGTGCTGCACCAACTAGGTCACATTTAGCAATATACAAGTTTTTCACATTCTCTGTGCTGTATTCACCGATATCAGGGATCTTAACCTTTCTCATTTTTTAATTTTTTTTTTGCTCCAGTGATACTGAAGGCAGCAGCATTACTTTAGCTTGGTTAACATTAGATCAGCACAGCATGCAGAATTTCCAACAAAGAAAGAAAAGGACTTGCTTCTCAGTTGACCCCTGACATGACAAGATCCTCTATTTTCCCATGGGATTCAGAGCTACTACACTAGCAGGTAAAAGGTACAACGTTCTCTGCTGAATAGCCATTGCTCCAGTTCAAGAGAGCACTGGAAAGCGGCAGGACTAAAGAACTAGAGCGAGGACAGCCAGCGTTCTGTGCAGGATCTGCGGTGCATCAGGTAAGGCTCAAGCACATACAACCCACCTACCAAGGTCACTCTCAGGTGCTTGATTTCTTCACACTCAAATCAAAAGGCTGAGCCTCTTCTTAAGTGAATAGACATCCAAGAACAAGCAAAGTTCTTGCCCAAATTGCACATAACTCATAACAATCACCACCTTGCCCCATGTTCACTATTTCATCAAAAACTACATTAAATTACCGAGGCTGAAAGCGTCCCAAATAGAATCATGGAATTATTTCGGTTGGAAGAGACCTTTAAGATCATCAAGTCCAACCGTTAACCCAGCACTGCCAGGGAACCACTAAACCATGTCCCTCAGCACCACATCTACACGGCTTTTAAACGCCTCCTAGGATGGTGACTACACTGCTTCCCTGGGTAGCCTGTTCCAGGGTTTCACAACCCTTTTGGTGAAGAAAGTTTTCCTACTATCCAATCTAAACCTCCCATGGTGCAACTTGAGGCCGCTTCCTCTTGCTCTATCAATACTTCCAAGAGAATACACATTTGGTTTTGAAAAATCAAAAGCAGCCGTGTGAATTTCGTCCAAGTGATCCTAGAAAAGTATGTCGCAGGCTAGTTCAACATGACAAAAATGTCTATCACCTGGTCTAGCATTCACTGCCCTGACACCTACACACGCCCGGGTGCCTGAGCTGCCAAAATTTCTTGTCAGATCCACAAGAGAAAGGTGTAACTTTTCCCCTAAGGGAAGAAGCTCAATCACAGGACAGATTTGTTAAAAGAAACAGCAGAAAACCTTTGTCATAAACTTCAAGATCCTGTGTGGCACTGGTGGGGAGTGGTGTAAAGCCTCACTGGTCTTTGTGAAATCCAGCTGATGTTATTTCAATGATGAAAGAGCCTGGATATTATTAAAATATTAATAACATGGTGTGCGTTCAGTTTGTTGTGAGGCTTCTGGAGCTAAAGCTACTTAACAAACACCAATTTTCCTCGGTTCATTAAACAACATTGCTTCAAGTTCACTGCGTAACTTTACCTAAGTTCCAGCAGCTCTTTTTGTATGTGTGTAGCAACATCACCAAGACATTCCTGCCGTGCTGGAGGTCTCCAAGACTTGATTTAGTTATATCCATCAGGATAATATTGATTTGTGTTATTTTATTAAACAAAGACACTCCAAACCCTTTGAATTATTAACTGATAATGTATAAACACTTGAAGGAAAAGGTCTTTTTTCTTCCAAAACAGGACTTCTCCATTTGGAGCAGCCAAGGAAAAATAAAATCGGCCTGTACTTACTAACCACACTTGATGTCTCATGTTTCTTCATGATTATTCTTTAAAGGTTATTGCTTCACTCCGTTTAGAAATGTTTAACTTTAGAATTAATCTGAAAAATTTAATACCTAACCCCCAGACAATACTTGCATCAAATTAAACAATTAAATCATTAAATGTTAATAGTCAATTAAAATTTAATAGTCGATCCTGATTTATCATCCTAAAAGTCCTCTCGCAAGTTCCTGTTTCTAGAGCTGTGATCGCAAAATCCAAGTCCTGCGAACTCAGAGCTAGGACGAGAAAAGCAAATCAGCCCCCACTGCAGAGCAGGAGGAGGGCTGGAAAAGAGTAACCGCAGCATTGCTCACGGAATTTGGCCGTCAGCACTTAATTGCCCAGCATTATAATGCACCTTGTGTCCAAACACCTGCTTCCTTGAGCTTTAGACAGGTAGATAATATTAACAAATGTAAGACATAAGTCATTTTAACTTATGGTGAAGAGATGGGCATGAAAAAAAGAGAAGGAACTAGCCGTGCTAGTCTTGCAGAGCTGGTCTATGGGAGGTCTGCTGAGGTAACGTGACTGTGCCTGAGGAAAGAGCTCATACAGACTTTTGTCACGCTGTAACTGGAGCTAGACTGAGCAGGAGCAGGAACCAATGTACTTCAGCTACTTGAGTAATTAAACTACATCATTTTGGTGCTAGTGAATAAGAATCACGGCATCACAGAATGGTAGGGGTTGGAAGGGACCTCTGGAGATCATCTAGTCCAACACCCCAAGGTCACCCAGAGCAGGTTGCACAGGAACACGTTAAGATGGGTTTGGAATCTCTCCAGAGAAGGAGACTCCACAACCTCTCCAAGCAGCCTGTTCCAGGGCTCCATCACCCTCACAGAAGTTCCTCCTTATGTTCAGGTGGAACCTCCTGTGTTCCAGTTTGTGCCCATTGCCCCTCATCCTATCACTGGACACCACTGAAAAGAGTCTGGCCCCATCATCTTGACCCCCATTTAGATACTTATAAAGACTGACCAGATCCCCTCTCAGTCTTCTCTTCCCTAGGCTCAACAGCCCTAGATCTCTCAGCCTTCATTCATAAGATGGTCCAGTTCCTTAATCATCCTGGTAGGCTCCATTGGACTCGCTTCTTCTACCAGAAGAAAGCTTCTGGTAGTTTGTTATCACTCATTCTTTAGCACGCCATCTCAAGACACACTGGAGAAATGAAGCCCAGTTTCTGGTTAGCATGGCTGGTACTTTTGTACTCTGACCATAAGTGCTTTCAACTTTAATTACACGTCCTTACACCTTCATCATCAATCATCAGAAGATAAAGCACTTCATATTCTTCTGTGCTTGTACAGCCTCCCATCCAAAGGGGCTTGGATTGAGAATGAAGACCTTTACATGTTGCTAGAGATTTTAAAACACAGTACCCATAAGACCTTGCGCTGATTGTTGTTCGTTGTAACCATACACAACCTCGTAGGCTTGGAAATGCAGGAGGAGAGCCCTCAAAAACTATCTGCCCCAACTTCCTACAGAAAACATCTTCTGAGAACACGCTGCCGTGCCCACTAACGCTAGCTACTGGGTCTGCTCTGAATAAAATGCTCCTCTATGCAGAGCGTCAGTGATTGGCATTATCAAATACCCTGGGACAGTGGGAGACCGGTCTGCAAGCACAAATATTTGAACAGCGTAGCCTCAAATGCCTGAATGTGGAACGTTTTAGGCACGGGTAGTTATAAAATTGGCTATCGAGTTTCACCGCATAAACTGTTCAATTCAATCTTCTCTTCACCTGAAGCCTCTTGGGCTTTCTTCCTAATGATACAACATGCAAGAGAAAATTACTGCTACTGAATGGTGGCTGAAAGGAAGAATTTATTCAAGTGTGGTCTGAAGTTAACTCTTTGAAGAGCACCTGTTTGCAGAGATTACTCTTTTCTCCAGTAGGAGCTTAGGGCTCACCTATTAGCAGGTCAGCCCAGCAGGTAGAGCTGGCTGTAAAAAATTATATTCAAGACTCCCTGCAGGCAGAAGAACATGTTGAAATCTGCTGCTCTGTGGTTTAATCACTTCTGCATATTTAAAGCACTGGTTTGTTTCCACAGAATTATGGAATGGTTTGGAAGGGACCTCAAAGATCATCTGATTCCAACCCTCCTGCCCATGGGCAGGGACACCTCCCACTAGACCAGGTTGCTTAAGGCCCCATCCAACCTGGCCTTGAACACCTCCAGTGGTGGGGCATCTACAAGTTCCCTGCGCAATCTGTGCCAGTGTCTCACCACCCTCACAGTGAAGACCTTATTCCTAATTTCCAATTTAAATCTCCCCTCTTCCAGTCTGAACCCACTACCCCTTGGCCTATCACTACAAGCCCTTGTAAGAAGTCCCTCCCCAGCTTTCTTGTAGGCCCCCTTCAATACAGGAAGGCCGTGATAAGGTCTCCCCAGAGCCTCTTCTTCTCCAGGCTGAACAACCTCATCTCTCTCAGCCTGTTCTTGTAGGAGAGGTGTTCCAGACCTCTGATCATCTTCATAACTTCCTCTGGACCCACTCCAACAGGTCCATGTCTTCCTTACACCGGGGGCTCCAGAACTGGACCCAGTACTCCAGGGGGGTCTCACGAGAACAGAGTACAGGGGCAGAATCTCCTCCCTCGACCTGCTGGCCACGCTGCTGTTGATGCAGTTTTGCAGGTACTCCAAGTGGCGTTTTGGTTTTGAGATGTATGTAATCCAGAGTATGAGAGTCACATCGGCGCCACCATCATGGTGTTAGTTTGAAAGTTGTTTCTGAGCATTTTGATATCGATATTGCGATACTGACAGACCACGTGAGCAAGGGTACACACGCATACACAAAATTTTTCTAGCAGACATTAGTGTTTGTGGAGACCTTTGTAAGTGGTAATAAAATAATCAGGTACGAAAACCAATAGTATTTCCTTTTCTGTGTTGTATGGGTAAAATCCTGGGAATATACTCTAAAATTACACAACAAATGCAGAGGTGTTTATAGTCACAGTTTAAATTTTTTTATCTTTGACTTTTTGACCCAAGATCGGTTACCCCAGATTAAAACTTTAAAAGAAGCTGGATATCTTACAGAGATAAATGGTCTGATCTAGTTTCTTCAAGGAATGAAGAATCTCCGGGAAGTGAACTCATTACTCATTACTTCCCTGACTAAAAATTTTTAAAAAATCTTAAGTTATCTGGCTTCAACTTCTACCCCCTGGGTTTTGAATATCTCTGCTCTTTCTGGACCGAAAGCTTCTTTGTACCCGGAGTCCTCAATTTTTGTCCAGGTTCCTGTCAACTTGTACTTTGCTTCACCATCTTCTCTTCTGGTCTCTGCTGATTTGTTTTACTTTACGTACATTCAGAATGTCGCATTTTGTTCACGTGACTCTTCTTTTAGCATCATTTCCTACGTAAGTGTAAGTTCATTTTCAAGGTCATCCATGGACTGTGTCGCTGTGGCCATCACCCTGTGCTTGCTCTCTTACCCTCAGCCCTCTAGGCCAGCCCTTACCCAAACCATTACATTTTAAAACACTTTTGATCAATCTTCATGCATGTGGAAGGTGCTCAATTACAAACTCCACGTTGCTGTCTTTCAAATCTCTTCTTAAAGCTTTCCTTTATTCTGGTGCTAAAGAAAAAAATACCATTAGGCAACTGGAGTGCTACCAACAATTTGATCTATTGTATCAACTGATGTTGGCTCCTTACTGCCTAACACCACTCTTCCGGCATGTATTCCTCAGCTTCCCTTTGAGGCAGTGTTGTGCATCCATAAAAACGAAGGGATTTAAATAAGGAGGGTATACACCACCTCTATGTATGGTATCTACATTGTACAGCTCCTGTTACAAAACCCTAATATACAGAATGAAACAAGTAATTTGGTAGCTTGCTTTATAGAGTATCTTAGCACAAACTTAATTTTGTGGGTCATAGAATCATAGCATGGTTTGGGTTGGAAAGGACCTCATCTAGTTCCAACCCCCCTGCCATGGCAGGGACACCTTCCACTAGACCAGGTAGCTCAAGGCTCCATCCAACCTGGCCTTGAACACGTCCAGGGATGGAGCATCCATAGCCCCCCTGGGCAACCTGCTCTATATGTTAAATATTTAAATCTGAGAAGCAAACGTACCTATTTTTCCTTTCAGTGCCTGCTAATGAGTATTTCTTCAGGCTACATGCAGCTGCTGATAGATTAGCCTCATCTTCTGTTATTCACTTCTGTTTGCTTTCCCTGCTGAAAATACGACGTTAGGTTCATCTTGTTGCTAGGATTCATTGAAGAGGCCTTAAAGTCATCAAGGAAATTGGGCTGCTTGATTTCCATGGCGTGAAGGACAGTAACTCCCTCATCATGGCGCACGAGGAATTCTTTGTGCCTTTTCCTTTCACACATCGATGCATTTGCTTGAATGTAGTAGTAAACAAGAGGTCTATGGAGAGACCGGAAGCAAATTGGTGGGAAAAATGTATTTAACACAAGTGTGAAACTTGGCTTCTTTGAGAAAATGGAGGATGAGTGGCAGGAATATCCCACCTGCAGCAGTCCCTGCTCAGACATCCATGAAGGGAGGAGCCTCAGAAGAAGCGTAAGATGACCACCACCCATTTCCCATAAACTGGATGACTCAACAGCTTCTTCTCTTTGGCACCTCATTCATTTTTGGCCTTTTCACTCCCACATCCTCTCGGAGGAAAGTCTTGTTGTAAAGGACGAGTAAAAGTCTTGCCAGGTCATTGCAGAATGCACTCAGCTTGTTACCATATTCTCAGTTTAACTACATGGTTCTTATGATCTTGGCTACAGTCTTTCATGAGAGAATGCAGGTCTTGCACGAAATGATTCATCGAATGCACTGGGTTAGAAGGGACCTCCAAGGTCATCTAGTCCAAACCCCCTGCAGTAGGCAAGGATGTCTCTTAAGCAGACCATGTTGCTTAAGAGCACCATCAAGCCCAGCCTTGAACATCTCCAGGGACGGGGCCTCCACCAGCTCTCCGGGCAACCTGTTCCAGTGTCCCACCAAGGGATCTGAGGTGGCCCATTTGCTTGCAGACAGAACCACACAACCCGCACCCGCTTCGACCAGAGCTTCCCCCAAAGCCCGCCACCTTCCCCAGGAACTTCCAGCGCACGTTATCCTCCACCCTGCGCCTTCTCCTCCCACCGGCGCCCGCTCTCCCCAGTCCCCCTCAGCCTCCAGGACAGCCAGACAAGATGGCGGCGGGCCACACGCTCCCGCCTCCCTCAGCAGGTGCCGGGCCCTCCGCCGGCCGCGCCTGCGCGGAGCTCAGCCCGCAGCGCCC
>VZZY01007814.1:459124-510106 GCA_013400335.1 Eurystomus gularis | reverse complement strand
GGCGGGGCTCGGAGCGCGGCCCGCCAGCTGACCGCCGCCTTGGCTTGTTTCTGTTTTTCTCTTCTTCTTCCGTCGGTTTCCTCCCTGGAGGCCTCCCGATGAGTTAAAATGGTGCTGAGGCTCGAGGGGAGCTGGTCGCTGCTCGTGGGGAAGAGGTTCCTCAGCCTGTCGGAGGAAGACGACAGGCCCTGGGACACCAGTCGCATCTTGGAATGGCCCTGGAAGTCGGGCAAGATCCGTGCGGTTTCACACACGGACATATCCAAACCGGACCTGAAGGTAACCGGGAACTTTCGAAGAGACCCTCTAAAACGAGAGTGACCCTGTGACCTGGAAACTTCTGGTGTGTGCATGCTTGCGGGTGTGTGTGTACACGTATGTGTATATACACCCTGTTGTTGGAGGAGAGAGAGGTCTTCTTGGTCAGCTTGCCTGCTTAACACGCTTGTAAACATGTGCACCTCTGGCTGAAGCCCCCAGTGTGCTTGTATAAGGCTGGAAATAACCTGGAGCGACTTATAAATGTGCTTTCATCCACCAGCTTTTTAAAAGCTTCGTTTTATTATTGCACCCCCTGTGTCTAGGTTTTCTTTCTGTGTATTTCTTAAATGGAATTTGAGATCTTGTCGGTTGTGAACGATTTATGTTTTTTTTCCCGGTGGTGAAATGGAAACATGTCTGTATTCTTGGGTTTGGTGACTTTTCTTTCTTCCTCTTTGGAGTAGCTGGTAACGAACAAGTCCTTCAGCCACCCAGAAAGATGTACCAAATTCGTGTATGGTGTTGGAGGCTTCTCATACTCCTCTTGCACGGTGGCCACTTCTCAATTACCAATGGGATTTTTTGAACACGCCGTTAATTATTGCAAGCTTGGTGTAATTTGTTAACTATATGTTTTGGGTGGAACTCAGGTGACTTTCACAGTTTGCCTGTGAAAGTTCTTAAGGGGCTCTTTGGCAACTGTAGTCAGTAAAACTGTTCAGCCATGTCTGGGCAATTACTCTAGTGTACAAAGTACTCCCGAAGGACAAAACTCCGTTATAGGAGGGGCATCTTGTTACATGGTCCTCTTACTTGTTTCTACAAGGGACTTTGGCGGCAGGCTGTTCTGTGACATCAAGAACAGCACCATCTTTCAATTAAACCTGTTTTCTTGCCTTTATTTTTAATGGGAAGAACTTTGTGACTTCTAATTAACTGAAGAAGTACCCGCCCCTTGTCAAACAAAAAGAAATCGCACATGTTGCAACTTCTTTTGTGAAAGTGTAAACTTTGTTATGAAGTGTCCTGAGTTGTTAGAGGCCGAGCTTCTTGTTGTGGATCTGCGGCAGGGGTGGAGCTTTCTCCATCTTTGGCCAGCGGGGCTGCGCCCAAGCCTTACTTGGAGTGAGGAGGAGGACGTTGCTGCTGCAGAAAGCTCTTCTTAAGGACCTTCTCTGGGACTTAAAAGGAGAAGGAGCAGGTGCTGATCGGGGTTGTACTGTGAGCCTTGTAACTGGTTACGGTTCTGCCACAAGCAGTTGACTTAATTCATTCTCCAGTAAAAGTGTTAAAGAACTTGCAAAGCAGACATTTGAGGCGCAGAGAGCTTTTGTACCAAAATAACTTGCCATCTCCTTTCCTCTCTTGCAGCTTTGTGGAAGAGTAACGTATAGTTAGACCCCCAATAGTAATGGATTGGGGGAGAAAGACGTCTTTAAAGGACTAGAAATATTGAATCTTTTCAAATTTTGCTTTTTGTATAGCGTCAGGAGGAAGCTACAGAATAGAAAGTCTCTCGGCTACTTTTGAAAGTGTTTTGTGAACTGTATTTTCCTGTTTGCATGGTGTTGATCCTATAGACAAAACAGGTCATTCTGGTACTTGTCTTATTTGCTTATCTCTTTCGTGCTTTCCGTGAAGTTCAAAATGACTGAACATATCTCTGCACCCATTAGTTTTACAACTCCTGTCTGTGGTAATGCTGCTGCGAGCGTGCTTTTACTTGCCTTTCCCCTTCAAGGGAAGCTAAACACGAGGTCCGCTCAACCAAGGTTTCTCTGCTGCTTGGGTAAATTAGGTAAATGTACTTAGACTGGGTCGTTATAAGGAGTTTTTAATTTTTTTTTTCTGCAAGTAGTGTTCTCAACCAAGACATTCCAATGCCTCTATTCAGGCAAAGTTGTATTTGTGGTCTTTCCCATTCCTTTGCTGATCTCCCCATGTTGCCTATGAAAGAAGGGCAATGCCATCCCAAGGAAATTAGCCAAGCCACCGTGTTTTTGCCATGAGGTGACAGCTGCTTTCCTCTTGAAGTTTGTGTAGATGCATCACAGAGTTGTAAAGATAAATACCCATTAAAAGCAGGCAGCAAATCACCTTCTTCACATCGTATCATCTGATTGCCTTTACAGGCTTGCTGTCCCTTTGTGCGTTCAGTAAATTAGATTTATTCTTTGCAACACTTAAAATATTTCTGGAAAAACAGCTTGTTTATTCAAGTACTCTAGAATATCTTTAAGTGGAAAGTTTGTGGAAAATACACGTGCCACTACTGTATATAGCACTTCAGAGTTTTGGGGGGGTTTTGCTGTGGTTTTCCTGATCATAAACACTGAGGGCAGAGTTAAGACTTGAACTACCCTTGAGCAGCAGAGGACTTTGAGATGGGAAGGCTGTAGAGTTAAATAGAAATATTAATATTTTATACGACAGTAATGATGACAAACCAGTTAACATTGGCTATCACTTATAAAATCCGAGGTCAGCCTAGTAGTGATTGCTTGATTGTGTGACAGAAAGGCAATAATCCTGCTTGTGCTATAAGTACTTCTAATGATTTGTTGTTGTTGTCGAGGAAATCAACGTTTGTTTATCCTTTTTCACATTGTATGTGTTTGACTTCCAGGGTTAGTCACTCCACTTTGTTTCCTTTCTGTAGATTTGTGTAGAATTTGATGATGAGTCATGGGAAAAGAGAAGATGGATAGAAGTCTACAGCCATAAAATGAAAGCATTCCTGGTGGAGCAAAAGCTGGTTCTGGCTGAAAGAAAAACTCCAGCCAGTTCTGTGTCTCCTGTCCAGTGGCCTGCAATGGCAAGTATACGCTTGGCCTGACTTTGCTTCCGCAGTTCCATCTTCTAAGCACAGTGTTGTTATAAGCGTGAATTTCTCAAGTACAACTTCACCCCCGTGGGCTGAATGGAGACTAAATCTCTGTACAGCTAGAGCTCGGCAGTGCTGTAAAGATTTGAGGTTGGCATGTTGTGCCTGCACTCACAGGAAATGTATTTTTATGACTTTGCTTCTGTCCCAAACCACCGTTCTGTACAATCTTAATTCTCCCTCAGGTCTCATGGTTCTCCCTCCTTTCATGAAACTGCAGCTAAGAATAGAGAGAAAAAGGGTAAATAATAGGTCTCTAAGGGTAACCTGTATTTTTATCTTAAGCTCGTGTTTTACTCTGTTAATTCTTCCGTGACTCTTGATCTGAGACAAAAATAATTTGAATGACTCTTAGGTGATGGCTGCCTGGCACAGATGATTTGTGAGATTTGGATTTTGTGTCTATAAAAACCTGAGCTACGCTGTACGAGCCAGAGAACTGAGCTTTCTGTAGCTGCCGTGCGTGGCTGGCTTGGCAGATTAGCCTGTGGAGGTGAACAGGGAACGTTTCCTAATGTATTCAGCCAGTTTTACTTGACTACTTCAGATATTGCTACTCAAAAAAGTAGTTGTGGAATAAATGAAGAGGTAAACTTGCTGTATGTCAGTTATGCTCAATTTCTCATCTGTGTTTTAATACTCTTGACTTCACGAGGTATAAAATATGCAGCATAATTCATATTGCTGCATTTTAGCTGATCTTTTTGCTTAAGCAAAGCTAATTTAAGCAGATATTTATTGGAAGTAGGGCCAAGTAGAATGGAAGAGGACGTAGAAAGATGAATCCTTAATTTTATTTCCTGACATGTGCATTAATATAAGCATTTCTAGGAGATTTTGCTGATACAATGTTCTGAAAACCTGCTTATTTAAACCTAGCTGTTGTCCCTTGCCCGGTGTCTGAGCAGCTCTTACTGGGTACTTGTATTTGTGACTTGTAAAGCTTCCTTTGTGAGGCGTTTGAAGTGTCAGTGTGCGCAGTGTACATGTTTCAAAGCTCCTGTAGCGGAGGAACAATGTATGACAAAGTAAAGCACGATACTGGAGCTTGCCTTGGCAAGGGCTTTTCCTTCCCCTTCCCACCTCACAAGGCAGGAAAGAAGGGAGTCAGAAAGATGTGTGGATTAATTTATTTAAATCTTGATCACAACTTACTGATCCAAGTATACAGGAGAGTATGTTTCTGACAGATGGAACAGCTTTGCAGAACTCCCGCGATGTCCAGTTGCTCCTGGAGAGACTCCTGTTCCTCTTCTGGTGGCACTGCCCCTTTGCCAATGCTGTCCTAACTCAAGTGAAAACAGAGAAGGGGAAGAAAGTCTTTGTTTGCTTGATCAGCCCTTTGGGAACCCAAACACATACTCCATCAAAATGGGTTTCTTCTTCTTTCAAATGGGGCACAAACGTGCTTTTCATACAGGGAGGAATTATTCTTGCCACTTAGTTCCAGGTTCCCGATGCCTCCCCACTCAGAGCTGTTGCTGCAGGACTAGACATCATTTAACCTTGGCTATATTAGGAAGAGTTCAGAAGCTTTTAAAGGAAACTTCTTGTCTTTTCTGAAAGCCTTTGGTATACCTGGACACAACTTCATCACTGTACTGTAGCGGTGTAGCGACTCGGGCTATTCAAGTCATAGAATCATTTCGGTTGGAAAAGAGCTGTAAGATCATCCAGTCCTTAGGTTGGAAAAGAGCTTTAAGATCATCCAGTCCAACCACAACCCTGCTCTACCAAGTCCACTGCTAAACCGTGTCCCTCAGCACCACATCTACACGGCTCTTAAACACATCCAGGGATGGTGACTCCACCACTTCCCTGGGCAGCACCTAAACCAAGGCTTCAGTACATTATCAATGTTGCACGAGCTTTGAGAACTTTAAGCCATGCAGCAGGCCTTCCTTGACTTGCTATTTATTCCCCCCGTCTACCATAAGGAGGGTTTTTCATTAACATATCTGCAATTAGAACTCCTAATATTAGTCAGTTCTTCATGTTGTGATGAATGATTAATGACTCTTAATGACAGCCACTGGAACTGAATTCCAAACTCATTCTACTAAATGAAATTATTTTCCAGCATAGTCCAGTAACTCCTTTTAGACACTCATTAGAAGTTGTGTTAGAAACTCGCTTTGTTTCAAGAGTTGCCTGTGAACGTGGTACCTCAACAGAGAAGTAGATGCAAAACTGAAATAACTTTTTGAATGCAAAGGAGGAACGATGAGATCTTTTTGCTCTGTTTCTAAGCAAATGTTTTTCGCTTTTCTAGACATACAAATCCTTAGTGGACAAAGCTGGTTTGGGATCAATGGTTTCAGTACGCTATCTTGGTGAAGAGAGATGCGTTTTCCTTTCTAAAGACCTTTTGACACCCATTCAGGTAACCTTGCATGGCATCATAAAGATGGAGGAGAAATCTCTTATCTTGGTATTTAAGATATGTCAAGTTTAATATATTCTAAACGCAAACTTTAGGTGGATAAAAGCTTGGAGTAGCTGTTTATTGCTATAATTCATAGATAACAGTTCTGAATGTAATGTATCTATCGATTAAAAAGCTGAAGCTGATCCAGGGTGTGGTCACTTAAGAGCGCTGGATGAGGGAGCATGCTGGGACAGGTCTTCACCTCAAGTGACAGCAATTGCGTCATGTTGATAGTGGGGATGATCTGGAAGAGTTTCCCTTTGTTCATGTGAACATGATTGTCCTTACTGTGAAAGGAGTGGCAAGGATGTCTGGAATAAATCTGGGTGTTTAATAGAAACATGTCACTTCAAATCCTAAACAAATGAGGAACTGCGCAGGATGTAAATGAGATGGTTGAATTCTAGTCCCTTCACTGAGCACCAGGAGGAAAGTGTAGAGAGAACTGGGTAGAGGTGGGTTGAAGTAATTGCCCTGTGTGACTGACTGGTCAGGCATTTTGAAGAATAGTATCTGCTAATGATAGCTAATGAGGAAGGATTTAACCTTTTCAGGAAGGTACTCTCAAGACCTATAAACAGTATGAGTAAAACTAACAATAGATGTCCCAGGTTCAGCCTACTTGATAGTACCATCATTAGTGTTCTACTTAGAGGTGTTAACAGTCAGCAAATAGACAACTGCTCTTGAGAAACTGACAAAAGAATCACTTAAAACTAAACTTGAGTTGTAGATTGTTGTCTTGCATGTGTTGGCTCAACAACAGAGTGGAGATTTCTTTATGTACAAGCCTTATCTCAACACTGCAGTGGAGAAGATTGCTTTTCTGACATCTTAAATAACAGGCTTGACTACTAGCTCTTCAGCCTTCTGCTTCTTAGAAACACCAGAGCAGTGCCTGGGGCAAAAAAAAAACAACAAACCCACAAACTAAAAAAACCCCAAGCTGAAAAGCTTTTTTTTTTATTAGCACTCTGAACCATTGGTAAAAGATTACTCTAACTTTCCATTTCAGAATGAATTCTGAATGTTGTCAAGCAGCTTGCTTTGGCTAACAATAGAGGAAAAAAAAACCCCTAAACCACAAATACATGATGCTGAATAATTTTGAATAATTTAGATGTAGCTGACTTTTCATATGAACATTTTTAAATGGTGTCTAGAGATGGACTGGATCATGACATTATTATCATAAACACAAATATAAAACTTAAAATTTTTGCATTTATATCTGTGCAGGGCTACTTACAAGTTTCTGCTTCTGAGACCCTCAAATCCTAAATTTAAAAATGGATTGTTCAATTAAACTCAGTAGTCATTAGCACTGTAGTAAAATGAAGCTAGATTGTTTTAGAACGATATTAAATTGGACCTGGAGACGTTGCTTCAGTCTGGCTTGCAGATGGTTGATCCAGATTAGTGGTGAAGAAATGTCTGCCTCAGTAAATCTGGTATCCTAGGTGCTGAAGGAACACAGAGTAGTGAGAAACTTGTAAGGACTTGTAAGAACTGTTCTTATCTTGTTTCTAAATGTTACGGGGCTTTATCAAAAGCATTATCTTTAGTACCATTTTCTATTTTTTTTTTCTTACTAGGATGTGGACAGTTCCAGGCTTCCTCTTAAGGATGATCAACATGTTAATGAAGAAATTCAGGCTTTGGTGAAGAAACACCTTGACGAAACACGCTTGGTACAAGGTATGAGTATACTCTGTAGCAGAAAACTCTGGCAATAAATTCTCAAGTCAAAAGGGAAATCTTTGCAGTGATGATGTAAATTACAGTAATTGTTTTAGGGATAGAAGCTTTTTTGAAAATACCAGTTCTTTTCTTTTGCAGGAGTGAATGAAAGATGTGAAAGATTATAGATATTTAAGTTACAAGCTTTTCTTTTGTAAAGGGGTGTGTCATTTAGACACAGATAGGTGGCCTGACACTTGTGAAAGATTATCAAATCTGTAGCAATTATCACTGATATTATTTGGAGTTTTGTCTCATGGAGCTTGATTACTTTTAGCCTGCTGCTTGTTTAGAAAACTTTCCGAGTTGTATATAAAGACTACTTTATTTAGTCAAGTTAAAACTGTTATTTTTAGATTCACCAGCTTCTGTTTCTTCATTACTTGGCTTACACAAACATACTTGTAGTCACATGCTTGCATGTGCAAGAAATATCTTAATTCTATGAAAAGGAAAATATTACAACTTAGAGCTGTCATTTCCAATACTATAAAGGGAGGAAGAATTCACATCTAATCATTGAATCTTCATTTCCCTGTCCACTGATCCGCCTCATTGTCTGAAATCTGGAGGTCAGCCTGGCCTCTGCTGTGTTTTGTAGCCTCCAGAAAGCTTCATGCAACTATTCCAGGAAGGATGTAGCTGGAACATAGGTTTATCATGCTTTTTTTTTCCCCCGACCTTAGCTATGTAGAAGTTGTCTCAAGGTTCTCAGTTTGTTTTGCTTACTTGCCTCTTGCATGCACTACTAGTAGCAAATTCATGTTGGTAACTGTGGTATCTTCATGCTCCCATTTTCTTAAGCTCCCCCCCCCTTTTTTTTTTTATTTTTAAGGTGGAAAGAACATAATTGGTTCAAAAATTAGAATTTATAGCCTGGATCCATCTACCCAGTGGTTCACAGCAGTTGTTGTCAATGGTAATCCAGCAACAAGAACTCTAGAAGTCAACTGTCAGGAGGTAAGAACCAGTTGCTGTGGGTTTGCAAATGCAGAACAGGTAAAAACTTATATTTATATCCCCAGCAAGACCATTTTTAATCCTGTCCTTCCTGTAATAAGCTTAAAAAAACGGGGATTGGTGTAGTGCTGAATAGTCTGTTACCCCAAAGTGTTTCAATGTGCTGCTGATAGAATTACCAAATCACAAATGGCCTTCTATGCAAAATGAGGGAGACCTGACATTTTATTTGAAGAGTGAGGCCGCCATATGATCCTGGTTTCTCTGCGTTCTAGGCTGTGTAGACCGTGCTCTGAGGCACCGGTTTATATGTGTGTTCTCGTGCAGAGATATACTGTCATAGCGATATATTGTTAAATTCAGCTTGGTATTCAAAGAACCTGCAAGTGTCTAAGCTTAGTCTATACCACAACATCTAAGCTAAATGCATTCCAACGGTAACTTCCACCTCTAAATTGTTGCTTCTGTGTTTTCATTCCTTTCCAAGATTCCAGCTTTAAAAACTCTCGATCCAGAGTTAATTCATGTTGAAATCATATATGACAACAATGGAAAATGTGGTAAGACCTGTTATCGTTTGTCCTTCAAACACTAAGTAGCGTATTTGTGATAAATATGCTAATTTTGATCACCTTTTCTTCCAGATAAGTCCAAAAGAATTGGGGGCGTGAAGAGGAAGTCATCTGAGAATAGTGGAAGTGTTGATGCTAAACACACAAAATCTTCTCCTGAGGTAGTGCCTCATGATGTTATATGTGATTGTTATATAATGGTTGTCATTTCTCGGAACAATCCTAAACGAGGATTAGATGGGAAAGTGCAATAACAAACAACTCCTGGGAGGGTGTGTTGGGTTCCTTGAATCTTGTCTGGGCATGGGTAAAACATCTTGTGATAATCAGAGAAAAAGTTACTGAGCCTTGAAGGTTGGTGGTTTGTTTTTTTTAACTGTGCTCTTGGCCCCCACCTTCTCTTAGGGGTTAACCTGCCTGGTCATGTACTCTAGCGGGAGAAAGCACAGAGTAGTTCTGAAGTTTGTAACCTTTGCTTTTCGTGTTCGTTCTTTCATTATTGTGCTTAAACCCCAAACCTTCTGCTGCACTTACATGCTTTGAGGATTGAAGCTAGAAGAGCAGCAGTCTGGAAGAATGCTGTTTCAGTGCAGGAAGGGAATATGACTGTTCTAGTCCTTCCAAGTCTGCATTCATTTCGTTTGAGCGACCTGCCAAGTGTTGCTGAGATCTAAGAAAACTGTCTCAAAGGTCAAAAGATGATCTGACCGACTTAAGTACAGCAATGCAAGTGACAAATAATGCCTTGGCTACAGCACAGTCTTTCAAACTTGCCCTGTAATTTTGCCCCAGTGTTTCAGACCAAAAATTGCATTTTAGGCAGTGATAGGCTTCTGGAAGCTCTAGAGTGGTGATGGGGTGGGAGAGTTGGGTTTTGGTTTGGTTTTTTGACTTTATGTTCTTGGCTTCTGTGCACTCAGTCCTGTGCGGAGTCAACTATGTGGATCTGGCTAACGACTGGATATCATAATTAGAAATATTTCATTCTTTCACAAAGATACAGCATGGGGTAGCAAGTACAGGATAAGATTCCTCTATGAGGAAGAGCGTGCAGCAGATCAGCATGAACCAGGTCGTGCGTTGCAGTCACACTCTGCGTGTTTCTGCAGCTTTACCAGTCTTTAACTTTCTGCCTATTCCACCATTGAGCAGCCTCCTTAATACTCGCAAAGCTGCTCTTTATTTCATACCCCAAATGTCCTGCAGAAGAGTTAACATGGCCTGAATTCATAGCTTGTTTCACCAGAGTTTTTCCTTGAAGTTGTGGAGTTTATTTGTAATTTTCTGGTCTGCCTTCCCGTGAAGGACTGCATCCTCTATCACTTTTGTACTCTTTGGGAAATGTCTGGCAACTGTTCTCTCAAAATGGTTACAAGTGAGCCCGATTCCTAATAAGGAAAACAGAAGTTTTGTTTCTTTATCTGATTTCGATGGATGTGAATATATGGGAGTGATAAGCTGAAGCCATAGTTTTTGTTTTACTTAGTGTGTGACAGTACACTGACTTCTAATACGGAGTTAATGAATTCCAGTGGTTTGTCTGAGAGCTTGTCTCGAAGCCTGACAGCTGTATTATATCAAAGCAGAAAGGAAATGTTTTGGAGGTGATGGTAAAGAGTCCGTAGCGTAACTTCTAGCAGTAAATTGAGCATGTGGGAGGGGAGTATGGATATTAGAGCTGAGGAAGGAGCCTCACAGAAAACTACTGCTTTTAAAAGACACTTGCTAATTTGGTAGGCCTGCTGTGTTCCTAAAAGGATTGTAGATTTGTAAGGATGGTGATGCAGTCAGCACAGGATTTCTTTACTTAACGCTTTCTAGAATCCTGGTACGAAGATTTTCTCACTACAGGGAAGTTCGCATCTAGATTTTTGGTAATGTTGTCAGAATAACTTCAGTTTTCATTTTCTCTAGGATTTTCAGATGAGCTCTGAAAGCTATTTCTGAATTCTGATTACTTCAGTTATTTTAGAAGGATCATTGCATTGGTAGTTATGAAGAGCAGAGCTTTATATCTTCCTTTCTACTTTATTAATACACCCTCCTTTCCCCCCCAGAAGTTTGTTATTTATTAGGGGAAAAGGAATTAACATGAATAGTGTTTCATGGAACCTATAAGGCTTAAAAGGATGCTCTAAGGTCTTTCCATCTTATGGATTGAGTGAGAGTGGTCTTCAACGAGGTTTATAAAATGGTGGGAAGGGCATTAATGTATTTTCTTACGAAGCTGAACCCTGCAAAGTGGTATTTCTGATATCCTGAATTTTCCTAACTGTTAAAATCTCCCCTACAGGTTTCTCCCAGTCAGGGACAGGTGCAGTCAGTACCAACCGTGTTGGGTGAAGCATTGCTAGGATGTACTCCTGCTAACAAAGACCAAAGGCATCAAGGCCTGCCCCTGCCAGCTAACTCACCACCAAACCTCCGTGCAGAAACTCCTCAGGGGTAAGGAATCGGTTTATGCTTATACAGACTTTTTTCCTCCCCAAAATAACTCCAGTACTTAGGAAGACAAACTTGGAGGTCGTTTTAAAGAACTGTACTAACTACAGTAGTCTTCTGTAATATTGGTGTAGAAAAGCGGTAGATTGAATTACCCTGGATACATAATTTACTTGCTTATGCCATATTTTTCTTTTTTATCCTTGAGGGAGTTGCCCTTTGATTTCACAAGCCAATGTCAGTGCTTCCTTGTGCCCATCTGGGTTATCCATAGGTGTCGTGCCTCCTTTTTGTTAAATGCGTTCCTCCCCCATTCCCAGGAAAAATAGAACACATTCAGGCAGGTGTCCTGCACTCCTGCTTCTGGCAGGTCAAGTGCAAGCCCTCAGTTATATTTCTGTTGAACACTAATGGCTTTAATGTCTTTGTTGCCCCCAATTCTGTCACAAAAATGAACATAATGGTAGAAACAGCGTGACAGAAAAACTCCAGTTTTGTGCATTAGCTTTGAAAGAAGTGGTATGGGGTTTCCTCTGCTTAGTTTTGTGTATTTCTCTCACAAGATAAATACGGAAAAGATTTTTTTTTTTTTATTTGAGCTTTTTGTGTGGGAGTGGTTTTACTGTCTCCAGTAGAGACTTGTGCCAGCCAAGGGTTCCTTGAGTACTGGAATCTTTTCACGCAGACGTGCAGATGAAGTGCGTGTAGTTATACAGCTGTTGTGTGGAGAAAATGAGGAAGTAAGTGTTTAATTGTGAGAGAAGGTAGTGGAGTAGCTGCAGTACCTAAATTTGTGTGTGCCCACACGTGCGTACAGCTTTACTGTGCTGTCCAACTCTTAAAAAAACCCCCACAAAAAACCCCCAAAAACCTAATAAAAAAACCCCTCACAAAACCACAAACCTATTTAACCTCACACAAATTAAAACATTGAAACATCTGAATTCAAAGTAAATGATTAAATTTCTTCTTGCAAGCTTTAAATGTGACTAGATTGAGCAGCTGATACCATCATTCTTTCGATACCTTTTTCTTTGTCTAATTATTGCATATTGTATGTTTCAGCACATGTAGACGGAGCCTACCAGAAACTCATCCTTCCTGTCTTAATCCTGGAATTAAACCATTGAAGGAAAATCTGACAACCTTTCCTAAAGTGGGGTTTATAACTAAAGAACAAACACAAAATCTTAAGGATCAAAATGGTAAATATACCTCTTTGGCAACCTCCAGATCTTCACCTTCAACCGATTCAGCTAATGGAAAAGGAACCAACCTGAAAAATACAAACGAACCTCTTAAGAAGCCCTCAACAAACTTTGCAAAAGAATGCATTTCTGTAAAACAGACGCAACATCCTAACTCTTCCACAGCAATACCCAGAGGCAGTAGCACTGTTGAACTCCAGCGGACTTTAGATTGTAGACCCTCAACCTCAGATGCTCATCTCCTCTCTTTTACTGAGTCCGGAGTTAAATCACAAAGCTTTTGCAACAGCCACAAAGGAAACAAGATCGATGAACTTACAGACATGGAATTTTTTATTAGAAGACACTCAAATGAGATTCTTCATGACAGAAATGAACATGAAAGCTTTTGGACTGGAAGTGTCAAGGTCCAGGATAATAGTAAGTATTTTTAAAACTTCCTGTCACTTGAAAGTTCTTGTAGTTTGAGTAGCTACATACAAGTAGCTGTACGTACAAGGGGGGCCTACAAGAAGGCTGGGGAGGGACTTTTCACAAAGACCTGTAGATGGGTTCAAACTGGAAGAGGGTAGATTTAGGTTGGAAATTAGAAGGAAATTCTTCACTCTGAGGGTGGTGAGACCCTGGCCCAGGTTGCCCAGGAGGGTTGTGGATGCTCCATCCCTGGAGGCATTCAAGACCAGGCTAGCTGGGGTCTTGAGCAGCCTGGTGTAGTGGGAGGTGTCCCTGCCCATGGCAGGGGGCTTGGGACTAGATGATCTTTGAGGTCCTTTTCAGCCTAAGCCGTTCTGTGATTCCATGATCCTTTGTGACATCTGCAAGATTAATAATTTGAATTGTGTGAGTGAATCTGGAATTTGAGTCATTTGTGAGGCCTTTTACAAGGGGAATGCAATAAACTCGAGAAAAACATCCTTTCCTCATAAAAGAACTAATCATTAATTTCTAGAAAAGTTGTTATAAAATGTATGCAAGAGCAGAATGTCAAAATGGATTACAAAAAGAAGGTTCTGTTTGGAATGCAAATGCTGATGGCATAATGAGACTGCTCTTTCTTTTAGCAATGGTCCTAATGTAAGCACGGTTAGAGGTGGAGATTGTTCTCAAAGCTTTGTTCAACAGAGGCTTTCATTTAACTATTCTGAAAACAAAAAAAAAACCCAACCAACCAAAAAACCAACCCCCAAAAACCCTCCCCAACCCTGACATAACCCACCTTGCTTCTCTGCTCTCTGTGACCCTCTTCCATTTGGTGAGCATTTCAAGTTTTCCCCAGGGGACAGAACGGGAAAGGCTGTAGGGCTGTAGTTGTTTAAGGGGCTGGACTCCTGATGTTGTGTATTGTGCATCAGCCAGTGTAGCTCATCACTCAGGATTCTGGGAATCTCCCTACACACCCACCTCTTCTTTCCCGTCTCCTGTTGCTTGGTCTTGGATTACCACACGCGATTCCATAATTACCATGGGTACGCAGGCAGCCAGGCTGCCGCTGTCGTGCCCTGCTAGGCCTCGCCTGCGGTGTGGGAGGAAGAGAGATGTTTGGCATCTGTTACAGTAAGATGCTGAAAGCTGTTACATTGTGAAGGGTGAAGACAGGACTCAGAAATGGCCAGGTTCTAATTCTGCCTTCGTTACTTGTGAAATGCGGTTGCTTCATGCCCTGACCCACTCAGTGCTCAGGTATTCCAGCCCTGGTGGCTGAAAAACTTCCATTAAAAGCAGATGCTCTTAAATATTCCTCTGTGGAAGAGCAAAAGGAGCTGTTCAGCTTGGGTCCTCCAGTTTCTACTGACCTGAAAAGAGGTTTCTGCCAACTGCAAATTATGTCTCAACATAACATGAAACTTACAGGAGAAGTTGACCTGGATCTTTCAGAAAAATGTATTTGTTTGCACCTTGGTACAAGAAACTGAAGCTTGTCTAACCTACCCTACTCTTCCCTGCAGTAATTGTTCGCAAGTCAATTTTAGCAGATGCTTCTAAAGTGAAGAAGCTGCAGCAAAGTGGAGAAGCATTTGTACAGGATGGTTCCTGCAATAACATAGCACCTCACTTGCACAAATGCAGGGAATGCCGTTTGGACAGTTATCGGAAGAACAAAGAGCAGAAGGACTCCACTGTCTTCTGTCGATTCTTTCACTTTAGAAGGTAAGAACAACTTGGACTCTATATAGACCTTGATATTCTTTGAGTGTGAATAACGTGCCCTACGTTGGAGCTGGACATCAGACCTTCTTTCCTCTATGGAAAAGGGGCTGTTTGCTGCTTACCCTTAGCTATGACATAGACTTCCTCTTCTGAGCCAGAAGGAAAACCAGTATTTGGTCAGAATGGTCTCATTTTGATCTGTGGTTCAAAACTGGTAGGTGTTAGTGTGTAACCGTTAAGATACAAGACTAATATACTGAGTAATGAGAGGTTGCCTGTGGGGTTTTTAGCCCTTGGAAATTTTCTAACTGCTTAATTTGAGTAGAATCTATTTTGGCAGGACTTTGAGCTCTGTTTTGCTGTTCCGGGCTGAGTGCCAATGGGATAACATGAGTTTAGTTTGAGTGCTACAGCTCAGGATCATTGGAGATAAGTGGGAGGGTAGATTCCGTGCATGTCTCCCAAAGTTTAGCAGTTGGACGTGCGCAGTGTTAGACACATACCCACAGCTGCGGCCAGGGGCTTTCGGCTGGAGTCATGGAATAGTGGTGGGCAAAGTAACAGTTAACACTGTGCTGCTGGGTTCTTTGTTCCGCTTTACACTTGGGAGTTTGTGCCACTTCTTGAAGCTTGCGATAGAAACGTTTAATTGTTATACCCTCTGGCTTTCAGGAGGGCAGATGGGGAAGGTCAGCAGGGCAACTTGAAGGAAAACCCAGTGACTGCTGGGTGGTGGTTGCTTTTCCCAACCTCATCTACAGCTTCAGATCCTTTACTCCTCACTTACGCCCCGCTAGAGTCTGATTCTTGAGTTGGACAATCAAAGCCTTTTGGTGTTTTATCTCTTTAGCTCTAAAGACACTATGAGGAGCCCGTTCAGAAAGGGTGTTAAACTGTTACTGAAGCCTGTTGGAAGCCCAGGGCGAACAGGTTTTTAACATGTCCTTTCCTTTGCTTTCAAGTGGTGTAGTTTTTTCCATGAACTATTTGATCTCATGTCCAGATGTTGCTGCATGCTTCTTCTTATTATTTCCTCCCACATCCATTTAAGCTTTGAGACATGGACTGTGTTTTATGGGAAGAAGGTAACACTCGTGATATTGGAGAGGAAAACCAAAAGTACTGGTTATCACAAGGGAGATAGGAAGCTTACTTATTCTCAGTTTTCCTTTTGATTTTCAGAGGAACGACTTTCTTTTGAGTCTCTAGGTAGAATAAACTAGGCAGCTTCTGTTCTGGAGACTCCAGTACAAGAGGGACATAGACCTGTTGGAACAGGTCCAGAGGAGGCCATGAAAATGGTCAGAGGGCTGGAAAACCTTTCCTATGAAGANACAGGTTGCCCAGAGAAGTTGTGGATGCTCCATCCTGGAGGTGTTCAAGGCCAGGTTGGATGGGGCTTTGAGCAACCTGGTGTAGTGGGAAGTGTCCCTGCCCATGGCAGGGGGATTGGAACTAGATGTTCTTTAAAGGTCCCTTCCAACTCAAACCATTCTGTGATTTTACAGTTCTATAAAATGAAGCTATAGGTCTGAAGAGCTTTTGAAGAGAGAAAACCGAAAGCAGAAATGTTACAAAGATAATGGAAAAAATATTTATTTTCTACTTTCATTTTTCTCGAGGTTTATTCTTCCACTGCAACACTGTTTCCCTTGCATGTTTTGTGCTAAAGGGTGGTGTTTTGTTTGGGTTTTTTTTTAAAGATGTTACTAATCTGTTATTTAACCTCTGTCTTGGGCTAATCTGACATTGAGTGAAACGTTCAGAAACATGCGAGAGCAGAGTAACAAGGGATGATGCTAACTCACCTTCTCCGGGTGAAATTCCAGAGTGCAGTCCAGAGCAGTTGAAGCTTTCAGTGTAGAACTTGAAGCTGATGGAACCATCTCTTTTTATTGAGTGGAAAATCTACAGAGTCTGAAGATGGCCTTTGTCTGGTGCTCTCACTTGCCAGCATGTGTTTTCTTGCCGCACTTAACGCTATAGTGAGCACACGTCATCAGAATTCACCTTTCCTCTACAGTATTTAGTAAAAGTTCCTGAAAACATAACTCCTAATAATACAGATCTTACTCTTTCCACCTACTCAGAATCACTTGCTCAATTTTTTTTATTGGCAGCTACTTCAAAATTAACTGTTACTGAAATATTCTGTTTAAAGTGTTCTCACCTCTCTTGTGAGTGGTATGTAGTTCTAGATAAAATTCGTACTGTTACCTCCTCTAGATGGGATGCTTAATGCCAGTGCATTTAAAAAATTTTCATCCTGATTTTTATTCACAAAAAAGAAAAAAAAAAACTTAGTTGGGAAACATACTTTACTACAAAGTGGTGTTTTGAATCTCTTGTTTCAAACAAGCAGTACATTAAGCACACTTAACACGAATAACCAGTGTGCTTACCCATGTCTGTGGTCATCACAAAGAGTTTAAGCTCACTAACATACAAAATCCACATTTACAATTCAACCATCAACTCACTGGAATGACCATGAACTAAGAAAACATTGGAGATGATGGGTTTTTCTCTCTTTGCACAGGTTGCAGTTTAATAAGCATGGAATTCTGCGTGAGGAAGGCTTCTTAACTCCAAATAAGTACGACCCTGAGGCTATTAGCTTGTGGCTGCCTTTGTCAAAAAACGTTGTGGGTCTAGATCTTGACACAGCGAAGTACATCCTCGCCAACATCGGAGACCACTTTTGTCAGCTGGTAATATCCGAAAAGGAAGTTATGTCTACGATTGAACCACACAGTAAGATCGATTTCTATTAAAATAATCTGTATTTTAACAGGTCTATGTGAATTTAAGCGTTCTGTGTGAAAGCCTAAATGCATGCATTTGGAAATGTCATATCAAACTGGAGCATTTCCCTCCTCTCTGAGGGAGGTAATGGTTAAAATCCAGTATGAACTGGTGTCAACAGTTGGCAGGGGAAAAATCATTCTACCCCTCTTTATGTCAGAAGACTTTCTTCAGTTTATCAAATTACTCTTCCTGTTGCAGAGAGTATAATTCTGTTATGAAACAGTGTGTTAAAAAAATGCAGCAGGCAGCTGACAACAATCTATTCTTAGCATGTAAATGAAAGCAAGCTTTCACTTTGCGCAGATCTGTTAGATTGCTTTGGTCCTATGTTGTTGTTCTTGCGTAATGGACCTAATGCTGCCTGTCAGTAAAGAAATCTTGTTCTTCCACCTAAAACATTTTCCAGTAAGACTGTTTCAAGTGAAGACATGTACAACCCTACGGGGAATAGACCAGAGAGGTGCTGTTGATGGGTAACTGGTGGTGGAACTTCATCAGTGTAGACAGGACAAGCCCTGCGTCCTCAAACGCAGTTCTTGGCCACATCAGAACCTTTCTGTAGTGAACCTGAGCAGACAAACAGGGAAGGCTGTGATCTTGCAGAATCACTTCTCAGAGTAGAACGAGTCTTAAAACCGTATTTGGTTTTTGGGTTATAAGTACATGACTGAGATGTGGTACGGTCAGAAGGCTGTCTACCCAAAGACTTCTGCATGTGGGTGGTATTGACATTCTATAAAAATCCTATCAGTTTACTGGGCACTCCACGGTTTTGAAGAGTAGAAAAAACTGAACAGGCTTGAATGCCCTTCAAAAGGGGAGCAAAGACTTAAGATGTTTCAGAAATGCTTGCTGTGGGGACTTGGGATCTGCAAGCTCTGCTTTTTGCTCGAACTAGAACTCTTCCAGGCCTGTGGAGCCAAAGTATGAATAGGTAGAGTGAGATTATTCTTCCAGAAGGATGATATTTTGGGTGGAACTCATGAAACAAGGGGAAGGTGTGGTGTTTAGTAGCAGAGGATGCATCTGCTGGCATACCTACCAGAAACAGGCGCTGCTTAAAAAAAAAAGCACATGTGAGTTCCAGAGTTGGTTTGAAAGAAGCAAAATGTCATTAATTCCTCTTTGATTGTTGAGAGTAAGGGAACTCAATTTCATTAAAATGGAGGATATTTTTAATACCCTGAGTAAGAAAGAAGTAATTTACAGTCTAGATACTCATTCTTTGAACAATTCAGTGAAAGAGTCCAAATACTCAGTTGGTACAGGAAAAAGGATTGATTCTTCTGCCACCATGACTGGAAGTTATAGTAAACTTTTCTTGGCAGAATTCAGTTGAAATGGTATCTTTCCATAAACATTGTCTCTGACAGTTTCAAAATATTTTGTTCAGATATTGCTTTTTAGGGCACCGTTTATATTTGAATAGTTTTGCATTCCACAGTGTCTCAGGGTCAGCCCTGTTCTCCTTTACCAGTGGGTTACTGGACTGGTAGGTAGAGCCACAGGCAAATGAGGGAGAAAATTATTTGGGAGAACCTCCTTAAAGAGAGTTCCTTAAGGGATTAGTAGAAAAGCAGAAGTAAAATTATCCCCATGTAGTAAAAGATTGACCAGTGTAGAACGAACAGCTTGTTAGGTCACTCTGCTCCTTGGCCACCAGGTGTCAAAAGGAGACCTACAGAAAGAGGAGACGGGATCAAACTACAGAGAGGAAACCAAAGAATAGGAGGAGTGGAAACGGACAAAATTCAGAAAACTGAAAGATGAAATGACATACAAAAGACAACAAAAACTCCTTTCCTCCCATTTTGGGGAGATTGAAGGACTGGCCTAGAAAATAGTAAATATAGCGCCTGTTTTTAAAAGGCAGAGAAGAACAGAGCTGGTGCTATTTTGACCTCTGTCTCCTGGAAGAATTTTGAAGCAAGTAGTCAAACAATTTTTACCTCCTACTTAAGATCAAGTTGTGCCAAGCTATTCTAGTTTTGTTCCATACATAGCTAATGGGCATTCTACAGAAGAAAAGCAACAGATGTCTTGGATCCTGGTGTGCTGGGTTGGTTTGGTTTTTTTAGCAACCATTGGACATGGTCTCTCCTAAGTTGCTTTTAAAATTAAGAAATGTGGGCAGAAAAGTTTCAGAGGAGGTCCAAGTGTGGAAGAAGGTAGGAGGTGGCAGATGTGTACTTTGTCTGGTCTAGTTTTCTAGCGGGCACCGCAATGAAATGAAGATCAGCCTAAAATCTGCACTTCATGCAGCCCTAAAAGGGCTTGCAAATTTTTTGGAAGATACTGTCAACGTTTGGGATGTTTTGAGTGAACTGAAGAAGTGACTTGGGGTGAGAAAAGGTGGAATATAGTGAGCACATAAGAAACATGAACAGGTCAGTTCTTCAGAGAAGTGACTCACCATTCTGAGGAGGTCTGATACACACCTAGAAATCTGAAGAAAACACACTGAAATGAAGAGAACTACTTGCCCACTGTGCTGCTGAGCAGAGAACAAGGACAAGCTGGTTGTGGCAAGCCAGACATGAAGTTTAGCTTGCTAGTAGTAACTCTGATTTTTTTTTCTAGGGTAGTGGTGGAATTTCTACTTAGGAGAATGTCAGCAGTGTGCATGTTCACTTGGGCAAATACATCAGGAGAAAGAGATGGAGTTGGTGCTGCATGGGAGAAAGCAAAATGGTCTTGATTGTGTAGATTCTGTTCTGGTCTGAGGCTTCTATCACTAGAGTGTTTTAATGTAGCTACATTTAACATGCAAATGTTTTGGGTTTTTTAACACTTTGACTAACGTGTCCCTCCCCACAGGACAGGTAGCCTGGAAGCGTGCAGTTCGTGGAGTTCGTGAGATGTGTGATGTCTGTGACACCACGATCTTCAACCTCCACTGGGTCTGCTCCAAGTGCGGCTTTGGCGTGTGTGTGGATTGTTACAGGATGAGGAAGAAAAGCTTACGTGAAGGTGAGAATGCGTATTGCTGCTTGAAACAATGCAGGGAGAGGGGAAAGAAAGCCTGGATGTAGAACTTGCAAGTCAGCGACAACCTTAACGAGACAGTGAAGTCTTGCCAACAAGAAGAACATGCTGCTGGCCTGTGGCTTGGTGTAGTGATAATAGTAAAACGTGTAGATTTCTAGAGGAGGATGAAAGATGCACTAGTAAAACAATGTAATGGTTTTGCTCTACAGATGATGACTCGGATACTTTCTCCTGGTTTAAATGTGTGAAGGGGCAGGCACATGAACCAGAGAATCTGATGCCTACACAAATCATTCCCGGAAAAGGTATTTTAAATATTTAAATAGAATGTAAAAAACACTGTGAGCTTTTGCATGTAGTTGGTATTGTACTGAGTGAGGTTTGGGGTTTTTTAGTAATAAAGTTAGTATAAGCTTAGCATTTATTGTCTGAAGACTGGAACAGCCCATGTACTTTATTTTATTATCTTTGACCTTTACAAGGAAGTAGCAAACCTGGGCTGATAATGAACCATGTTTGTGTTCTATTGTTCACCTGTGGAGCACACGCAACTTCTTCAAAAGGGTTGTTGGATGCTGGGTGTTCTAATGTCTTTGATGCTCACTAATAACTCACTAATAACTCTTTTCCTTCAGCTCTTTATGATGTTGGTGATATTGTTCACTCCGTAAGAACAAAATGGGGAATAAAGGCAAATTGTCCTTGTGCGAATAAGCAGTTCAAGGCACTATCAAAGCCGACTCTAAAGGAGGATTCAAAACAGGTATTGCTACTGTCTCACGCTGTGTCTGTGTAGTACAGGTCTGCCTCTGTCTGCTACCCATGTCTGAAGCCAGTAGTAATTGATTTTGTAGGTCCTGACCACTACTGATAACCCCACTGTGCAGGTCTGTGTTCAAAATTTTCTATTTAGTATTCATCTTGCTGGTTCAGTTGTCTTTCAAATTTTGGGGGAAAACCTCATTGTGTGCCTTTGACACGCTGATGCCTCAGTAAGTGACCTAGCCTTGAAAAATGCTCAGTGAGGATTTTTTAGGCCAAAAATAGGATTAGATTGAGAGAACCCTTGAGAGAGCAGTGAGAATGGCTGCAAAGTGTAGGCTATCCCTGTAGGGTCCTGGAGATGTAATACGTGCAGCATCTAAAAGGATAAGTAGGGCGGAAGAGCACTGGATTCACAAAAGAACTAAATGTGAATAAAATAGTAAGGGCTAGAAGCACTGATTTCTCTGAGAATCCTGGTAGAGAGTTTGCTGCTCATTATATAAAAGCCAACAAGAAAAAAAAAAATCCAACCCAAACCCCACCATATGTGTATTTGTAAAATCATGTAGTACTTTTCTGCTTTTGGAAATCAAGCACAAATTAATGGCTTTGTTTTGCAGCGTCTTGCAAGAAAGCAGCTGAATTAAGTAATTTTAATTTTGTTGTATGCTTATTCATAAACCTGTTTGCAGAATAAATTTTGTCTTAAGTGTAAGAAGCAGGCGGAACTTGATTTTGGTGTTGGTAGCTCACTAATAAGATGAAAAATACTGTGAAGTGTTAAAAGTGAGGCAGATGGTTGCAAGATTGAAACGTTTGCCTGTGACTGACCTGGCTTCAGTCTCCTGTTCCTTGAGATTTCCTCTGACGCTTCAAAAACAGCTGTACTGAAATTTATCTATAGCTCTCTCTGTAGAATTAGGTACTACACTGGTTGTGTGAGGATAAGCTTTTCACGTTTGAAGCATTTTATATTGTATAATGGTTGGAATCCTTATTAAGCATCAGCAGTCATTAAGAGATGAAGTAAGGAACATAGCAATAGGCAGGCAAAGGTGCAGAATAACTTCTTGACTGCAAAGTATTTGAGCAGAGAGGAAAAAATGTAGCCAGTCATGCAGGAATCCCAGGCCAGAGCAGTAGTTCTGGTTAGTTTGTTACCTAAAATCTCCAGAAGAGCAGATCAATGAGCTGCGCAGGACACCTATAGCAGTGCTGTGCTTGGATTGTGCTGGCCGGGCTGGTGCTGCAGTCACGCAGGTGTATTTTAGACCTGCAGGTGAGTAAACTTTTGCTGCCTTCTTAAGATAAAAAATTTAAGAGCGCTACATAGTTTAGTCTCCTAACCTAGACCTCCTTCTTAGCCCTGGTCTGAACATCAGCTATCACTAGCACTGCGAGAGCGCTGCTGTTAAAACTGCATTTGGTTCCCAAAACAGCCCCAGAAAATGCATCCGGGAAACTGTTCTGTGCTTGTCCTGATGGGTGATGGACTCTCTTATCTGCCCTTAAAAGTCAGGAGATCCCAAATCCTGCTGGATCATCATCTCTGGCTGGTACTGGGATGCAATGCTGACCTCTTGTGGAGATCAGCTATTTTTGAAGGGACAAACCATTTTTTGGTGGAAGAATGAATTTACACGTGTTATTGCTTGCTTGCCCTTTCTGAGCAGAGTGTGTTTGTGTCTCATCAGGTTCTTGCTTTGGGTTTTTTTCAGAACTTGGTACCTGGAGAGAGGTCCAGCCTTCAAAATAACAGTTTTGTCCTCAGCCCACAAGTCACTACACACGATCCCCCTCTGAAGTCAGCACTTGGAAGTAAACAGACTGCTTCAGTAAATACTCCTCCTTCATTAAGTTGGTTATCAAATCTAACAAGTGGAAATGTGAATAAAGAAAACAAAGGTATGTCCAGAGTCAGTGAAGAGTAAACCTTTTGTGGCTATTTGTCAGAAGAATATAGATCAGACCCAGTCAGATCTCGCACAGAGAATGAGACAATCCACCTGCTGGGATGGGCATTCATCACCTGTGCTGCAGAACTGGTCCGTGCAGGAGTAAAAACTTAGTTGGAGTGAAACCTGGCAGGGTTTGCAGGTTCTTCTTTGAAAACTGGATTAATATCTCCCTGATGCCAGTATTCTTGAAAATTCAGTTTGAGAATGCATTTACTTTAGAATGTGTGATTTTAAAAACTTAAGGAGGGTATTGAAGAAAGTTGAGTGAAAGGAGCATTCCATCTGCATGTATTGAGAGGAGATTTATGTAAATATACATACATTTGTACACATCTTATTGTCCTAAAAAAAAAATCCAAACCATATACTTCTTGTGGTTCAGAAGGCTAATCCTCCATAGAATCATAGAATGGGTTGGCTTGGAAGGGACCTTTAAAGATCACCTATTTCTAACCCCCTGCCATGGGCAGCGACACCTCCCACTAGACCAGGTTGCTCAAAGCTCCATCCAACCTGGTCCTGAATGCTTCCAGTGATGGAGCAACCACAGCTTCCCTAGCTACCTGTTCCAGTGTCTCACTGTCCCCATAGTGAAGAACTTCTCCCTAATTTCTCTAAATCTACCCTTGTCCTCGCTTCATTCTCAGATGTGTTCTTTTTTTCATTGCAGAGAAACTCCTCATACCTACTTCAAAGAATGAAAACAAACCTCTTCAGACACTCCCCAGTTTAGCGAAGCCTTCTGCAGCCCTGCAGACGTTCAACAGTGCAATATTGACACCTGTGAGCAACAATAACACCGGCTTCTTGCGGAATCTGTTGAACTCTTCTGGAGGAAAGGTATGTGAAAAATTTGGGTTTATGGGTTTGAGTTGATACCAGGCTTGGACTACTGCTCTAAACCTGTGAACAGCTATCACAGACCACAGTAGATGTAGAATTCTGTCTTCGTTCGGGGACAAAGGACTTAATTGAGTTACCGTGTTGCAGTGCTCCTCTAGTGCTTCCTAGAGCAGTAGCTTAGTGGTACTATCAGCAAGACTTTGGGAACCAAGGGATAAAGCAGATTAATTTCCTTAGGCTAGCCTCAGGCAGGTGCATTGATTGGCATGTCCATTAGACTCAAAAAAGCAGCATCAAGGAACTTACAAATGAAGGGAGAAACATTCTGTGATGAGTGGCAATCTTTCTAATACCTCATTTGCAAGCTAGTTCACTTCAGATGTTCCCGGGCTTTGTTTGCTCTTACAGATGAGACTTCAAAATGGTGGGGTCGAATATTGGCCTTGAGAGTTCCTTGATGAAACTGCATTTCTGTTCTTTGAGATAAAGAAAGTCCTGCTCCCTGCTGTATTTCATGGTTTATCTGCAGCGTTGCTGAAACATAATTGGAGCAGAACTTCTTACTCCCAGGGTGATGGTGGAGTCCCCATCCCTGGAGGTATTTAAAAGACATTTAGATATAGTGCTTAGGAATATGGTTTCGTCAAGAACTTGTCAGTGTTAGCTTAATGATTGGACTCAATCTTAAAGGTCTTTTCCAATCCAGGCAATTGCGTGAATGCTGTGGCCAGTGTCAGACATGGCATTGGCATTTAATGATGGTGAGTTTCTAGATGGCCAAGTTCTGCAGCGTTGTGTTCCTCTGCATGAAAAGTGAAAAATTTCTAAAGCAGCAAATACCTTCTTTGAAGTGTGCAGGACAAGGCGACAGAAAACTGTACCAACGTCTTTTTTTGCTCTTCTTTCTTATTTTTTTTAAATCAGACAGACAACGGACTCAAGAGTACACCCAAAATCCTCGATGACATTTTTGCTTCCCTGGTGCAAAATAGAACCATTACAGACTTGCCGAAGAAACCTCAAGGACTGACTATAAAGCCTACGATCATGGGCTTTGATACGCCTCACTACTGGTTATGTGATAACCGCTTGCTGTGTCTTCAGGATCCCAACAATGAAAGTAACTGGAACGTCTTCAGGGAGTGCTGGAAGCAGGGACAGGTATTTACGTTGTCCTGCTTTTCCCATTTTCAGCTTATAATGGAAGTGCAGATACAAACTTTCTGCAATAACGCTCAGCCTTCATCAGATGTGCTGTGTGAACTCTGTGAGATCCTTGGATAACAAGGTGTCTATTTTATTATTTGAAATTGGTTTCACGCACTGAGCTTAATGGTCCTGGATAAAAAGCTCCCTTATGGCTTGAAATAACGATCAGATGCACGGCATCGCTGTAGGGAGCCAAGCTGAGCTTGTCTTTTGGAAAATACAAGTTCACAAAGTGCCTCCCATCAGATGTACCTTTTATGCATTCCTCTGTTCTGGTCAGAATTAGAAATTTTGGTGTTGAATAATGCTTCAGAAGATACTGTTCTTCTTCATAGCCCGTAATGGTGTCAGGAGTGCATCACAAATTAAACGCAGACCTCTGGAGACCGGAGTCCTTCAGGAAGGAATTTGGCCAACAGGAAGTAGATCTGGTTAACTGCAGGACCAATGAAATCATCACTGGAGCTACTGTAGGAGACTTCTGGGATGGCTTTGAAGATATTTCAAGTAAGTAGTGTGAAATTTTGTTCCAACGGGTAAAACATTCAGCAGCAGTAACTTTGCCCTGGCACAAATTTGTCATCCTTAAGCAGCATAAAAGATGTTCCAGGCTCTTTCTTCATCCTGGACAGCGTCTGCAATGTATTCTCACCATGTAAGCTCACAGGAATGGATAGAAACTGTCTGCCCCTTGGAGGACTCTCCTCCAGAAGTGTATTTGGCTGCTTTTAGTCTTTTGGGGAAGCACTCTCAAAGTGTGAGATCTTCCAAGCAAGTAGTTCACCTGCCAGCTGCTTTTCCCCAGCTGAGTGAAACAAAAGAGCACATGTAGGGTTGGTGCTCACAAGGCACTTGGGTTCTGCCGTTCTAACTTGCAGGTGCCTTTTGTTCCTAAGGAACTAAAGTTATTTTATGTAAAAAAAGGGTTTAGGGGAGGTGAACCTGAGGTTTGGTTTCACTACAAGTGAAAACAAACTTTTTCCAGGAGAATTAGTACTTGCCCTGGCCAGGTTGGATGGGGCCTGGCACAACCTGGTCTAGCGGGAGGTGTCCCCGCCTATGGCAGGGGTTTGGAACTAGGTGATCTTTGAGGTCCTTTCCAACTCAAACCATTTTATGATTCACCTGTGGGTGTGATGTAAACTTAAGGAATTTGGTACTTGGGGCAAAAAGAGCTGGAAGCCTCACTTACATCTTTTTTTTCTGTTATATGATCTTTGGAAAGGTTTGGCTTTATCTTCAGCTGTATCTTCAGCTGCTCTACCCTCAGACACGCAACAGTTGCCTGAGCTGGATGGTAGGCGGCCCTCAGGCAGGGGAGCTGGTAAAGGCGGCTTGTCCAGTTTGAAATCTCCTGTTGTAACACGCTTGTGACGGCAGTAACACCCAGCTGTGGTGTCAGGTGAACTTGTGTCTTCGGTTCCACATAAATGGGTGTGGAACGAACGTGATTTTAAACTAAGAGAAGGATTTCTTTGTCTTGGTTACTTGGATTTTGAGTTGTACAACTGTTAAAAACTAAGACTTGTTAATATTTGACAATAGGTCGCCTGAGAACAGAAGAAGGAGAGCCAATGGTGTTGAAGCTTAAAGACTGGCCTCCAGGAGAAGACTTCAGAGATATGATGCCTTCTCGGTATGAATCTGCAAAAACTGTTCATGCTTTGGGTTGTACAACCCCAGAATAATGGAAGGTAGAAATACTGTTATGTTTTGACACCTGCCTCAGCTTTGAGAAGCAGTCGGTGACCCGTGAACCGGTTTTTGTTTCTCAGAGATGCCTGACACAGCTGGAAATGCCAGACAAGTTTTATGATAATTTTTTTATGGAGTTCATGGCATTTATTGCCAAGTAAAGTGGGTACCTAAAATCGGTAATGATTGGTTAAACTTTGGAAGCTTCCTAAAAGCCTGAGTGATTTTTTTGAAACCTAAAGGTAGTTGAAGCTTATTTTCTTGCCAAATGTTTGTAATTATTCTGATTCACTCTATTTGGTATTAGTGGAGATGATTACACAAGGAAATAGCTTTTGTCGTGGTCTACTTTAGCCTGCTTTTTTAATCAGTTCCTAACATTCCATTGTGCTGTATTACTTTAGGTTTGATGATTTGATGAAAAATATTCCGTTGCCAGAATATACCAGGAGAGGCGGGAAGCTCAACCTTGCCTCTCGACTTCCCAACTATTTTGTACGGCCAGATTTGGGCCCCAAGATGTACAATGCATATGGTAAGGAATTTTTCAATATAAAGGTCACGCTGACCACACTTTCAAACGAAAATTTACTGTAGATTAAACGAATCCTTGCTGTTGTAGATGACTTGCTTAATCCCTTTGAAGAACCTACCTCTGGCTCACGTAGAGGTGTTAGTGATGTCCAGAGCATTACTGGTTTTTGTCCAGGTGGTTTCAAGCTAATATTTATTTCATTTTCCAATCCTCTTATTCCACGCACGTGTACACACCTCTCTTTCCCACAGCTGCCCACACGCACTTGTTGTTTTGCTACTTCTGGCTGTATCGCTTTTGTTGCTTCTCCTTTTTGGGCCACATGATTTTGTTTTTAATCTTCCCTTGAGCAGTTCTTTCCATGGCTAGTTCATCTGCTGTCCATCAAGGCATTTAAAGCTAAGCGTGATCATGGCCAGTAAAGAGAAGGTGGTTGGTAAATAGTGTAATAGCTGCCTTTTGGAGTGAAAAAGAGGCTGTTTCTCAGAGTGATTTACGCTGAGGAGCTGTAGAAACTCTTCTAGCAGGATTTAAATGTGATTTTTCATACCATCCAGGCGAGGCACAGATACGATTGTGTCAGCTTGATGTGTGGGCCTGTGGACTGATCGCTTGGGAAGACACAAACGGGATGGGGCAAGGTCCTGGATATATTGCGGTACTGGAGTCACCTGCTGATGAAAGCAGAAGCTCCCCGGTCTTTTCAGATAGCGCTGCTGAGAGTGACATAAGCTTTCTTTTTGTCTTACTAATATACCTGCTACTTTCTCTTTTTCTTGTGTTTTTTCAGGCTTAATAACACCGGAGGATAGAAAATACGGCACAACCAACCTCCACTTAGACGTGTCTGACGCAGCTAACGTTATGGTTTATGTGGGTATCCCCAAAGGCCAGGCTGATCAAGAAGAAGGTAAAGTCTTTGTTGTCTTCTGGGAGGGTTATTTCTGTGGTTGGAGAGAAGGTCCTTCAGTGTAACTGCTCATGTTTCTCCTCAACAGAAGTGCTGAAAACCATACAAGATGGTGATTCTGATGAATTGACAATTAAGCGTTTCACTGAAAGTCGAGAAAAACCTGGAGCTCTGTGGCACATCTACGCCGCTAAAGATACGGAGAAGATCCGGGAATTCCTTAAAAAGGTGAGTCCGGTATATCTTAAAAATGGATCTGCTGTCTGTGTAGGCTTGCAAAGAGGTGTCCTTGGGCTCCTCTCCTCCTTTCTATCCCAGTTGTTCTTGGATACTTGAGCTGTATCCAAGACAAAACTTCTCATGTGCCCTGGATCTTGCAGGATCTGAGGAGGGTAGGGAGTTGAAGCTGAAGTGATCCTGTGTAGATGTGCTGCTTTTGTCCACATCACCTCTAGGACAAGTAATGATGTTGTGGAATGAAAAAAACCAGCTGCTGTAGATTTAAGCACAAACACAATTTCATCTTAAACTAGATCCTTCTTAAAAGCAATGCGGGAGATACTCCTGGGAAGGGTCAGAGCAGTATGTGGTGCCTGAAGTTCTTCCTTGTTCTCCCTTTTCCTGCCTCTCTTTTTCCCCAGTACCTTGATGAGGTTTGCGTTAAGGGAAAAGCGTGAGGTATTTTGGGTGATGTTTTCATGGGAGTTAAAGGCTTAGTGCAGGTGTGATACTGCATCCAAAAGGGCTTGGTTCAGTTTTTAAATTCAACGCAAATGGTCCAGAGCTCTTGGTGGTCTTAGTTCTGGAACTCCTGTGGTGCTCTGAAAGTGGAAAGAGCTGGTTGATGTTTAAAAGGATAAATGGGATGATCTGAACAACTGTTGGCCTCATCAGCCTGACCACTGTCTTGGGCAGAAGCTTGAAGTCTGCAGCAGATTTGTTTCGTATTAGCAAAGTACAAATCTTACACTTGATCAGACACAAACTGGATTTTGATAAATGTTGGCATTTTGAGTTTGGACATCTGTGCCTCACACCTTCTTGGTCGTTATGTAGCATACGTGTCTGCAGGCACGAGGATTTCAGCAGCTTGTCTTGGAGTAGAACCAAGCTGTTTGTCTCCTCCCAAAGTTGTTGCTGGGCTGCAGTCCTGGGTGTAAACAATTGTCACGGCAAATTGGATTTATACTGGAATTCTTTGTGGAAATTCTCTCCCCATAGCCCTCAAATTTCTCTTCTAAAGTGCTTGTTGTGGCTCCCAGCCTCTTATCTCCTGAAAATCTAGGTAGCATCCTCTGGTGTGGGCAGTGAGCACGCTCACTAGTGCTCCTCAAGGAGACACCTGCTGAATTCCACACTCAGTTCCTCCAGGTACAGGCTGTAGTAGCGTAAGAGGATTGACCCCATAGACGACAGTGGCTCCCCCTGTGAACACACGTCACTTACCCCTTGTGTCTTCACGCTGTACATTGGGTTTACTCATGTTTCATATACCCACCTTTGCAATGCGTCTGTGAAGCAGGAGGGACTGAGAAGCGACGCAGCCTTGACAAACTAAGGACTGAGTAAGAATCCAAACCTTCCATTGTGTAACTTAAACTGAACATACGGCGTGGGTCACTCGTACCTGGCATGTGCGTATGTGGAACACCACAGATCCCAGCCTTACTGGACAGTCAAGGTGTATGTGATGGTGATACCTGTCATCTTGTGACTTTCCAGGTTGCAGAAGAACAAGGTCAAGAAAACCCTGTAGATCACGATCCCATCCATGATCAGAGCTGGTACTTGGACCGATCCCTAAGGAAACGCCTTCACCAAGAGTATGGAGTTCAAGGCTGGGCTATTGTACAGTTTCTAGGAGATGTAGTTTTCATTCCAGCAGGAGCTCCGCACCAGGCAAGGACCAGGGACACTGTTGTACCTGACCGCTTGGGCAGACCTGTGAGCACATGGCTAACACTTGTTTGTTCTCTCTAGGTTCATAATTTGTACAGTTGTATTAAAGTTGCAGAAGACTTTGTATCCCCAGAGCATGTCAAACACTGCTTCTGGCTCACTCAGGAATTTAGATACCTGTCGCATACGCATACAAACCATGAAGATAAACTGCAGGTAACTCACCAGCGCTCAGGGTGAACCCTGCCCGTCCTCACCCTTTCAAAAAATCCCACCAAGGAACAGCCAGCCCTCACCAAACCACTAAGGAGCGTGTCCACACAGCCCAAGCTGCTTTCATGTTCATAGAATCATAGAAAGGTTTGGGTGGGAAGGGACCTCAAAGATCATCTAGTTCCAACTCCCCTGCCATGGGCAGGGACACTTCCCGCTAGACCAGGTTGCTCAAGGCCCCATCCAACCTGGTCTTGAACACTTCCAGTGATGGAGCATCCACAACCTCTCTGGACAACCTGTGCCAGTGTCTCACCACCCTCATAGTGAAGAACTTCTTCCTCATTTCTGATCTAACTCCACGCTCCTCCAGTTGGAAACTGTTACCCCTCGTCCTGTCACTACACTCCCTCATCCAGAGCGACCCCCCAGCTTTCCTGTAGCCCCCTCTGGGTACTGCAAGGCCGCTGTTAGGTCATCTCTAATGCAGTGGATCTTGAAGACAAGCTGCGCCAGGTTTCTGAATTGTTAGATTCCTGGTGCTTTTCAGGAAAGCTTCTCCTGAGATTCTCTTGAAATATTTCTTCCTTCCGTTTCTCTTCTCTCTCTAGCTGAACCCACAACTCTCCTCAGGCTACAGGGTTTGTTTCTACACCGCTTAGAATGTGAACCTTGTTTTGACAAGTTCCTGATGATCTATGCAAAGCTCGTACAGATGAGACTGTTCAATTTGAAAAGGGCGTGGGGAAGGGAGAAGGTTGTGTGGGTGGGTCAGAGGCTTCCAGTCTGACCCAGCCATGCTGGTGACTCGTAAAACTGAACTCCTTTTCTTCTGCTAGGTGAAGAATGTCATATACCACGCTGTCAAAGACGCGGTTGGGATACTGAGAGCTAACGAATCCAGCCTTAGCAGACCGTGACGTAGAAAGCCTTAACCACACACTATGAAACAGAAGCGTTGGCAGCTGTTTTAACTACTCAGTCAGGACCTCTGTGGACTTTTGAGATTCTATGAATGTTACCTCATCTTCCTTTCAGCAGTACCAGAGGACCGTGGTACTATGTTCTGTGTATTCTTCCAATGTTTACAAACCTGAGATGTATATGTAGTAATATGTACGGACTGTGGCATACTGTGAATGCTCAGTTGCAATAGAACTTTATACGGAGTTGCTCTCCAGACTGTACAAAATACCTCCTCTAGGACTGCCGGAAACGATTCCAAATTACTCGTTGGGAAAAATGCGATTCAAGACGTTGTAAAGCTCCAATTTTTAAACTGTTATTTTGGGGTGGGAGGAAGTACGGAGTCGCCCCGTTCCGATAACCTATTTACGTAAAAATCGATGCGGTTCTGGAACTTCACATTAACATAGAACTAGCATTTTAAAGTAGCTTTAAGCTATTGTATAGTAACATATAGAGATGGGGGTCAACCATCTTTAGGTAAATGTATTTAAATTTCTAAATGTTAAAAGAAACTTTTAATCAAATGTCTTCTGTTTGAAACTGTTCTTTAATTTGAACTGATGTTTGATTCTCTGGTTTTTAACACTGAATGGTCTACATAAAATTCTTCTATTTCAGATACTGTTCCTTGCCTGGCTTCTTCAATTAGCTCTTGAAAATGTAACTAATTGGATGCAGTGCTTTGAAATGCAGAAGAATGCATTTGGTTTGCATAGAATGGGTTGGAAGGGACCTTAAAGATCATCTAGTTCCACCCCCCTGCCATGGCAGGGACACCTCCCACTAGACCAGGTTGCTCCAGGCCCCATCTAACCTGGCCTTGAACACCTCCAGGGATGGAGCATCCACAACTTCCCTGGACAACCTGTTCCAGTAGGTTTATCTACTGTGAACAGGGACCTCTGCTTGCTTCCTCTCAAAGCTGAGACAAAAGCAGGATCCCAGAACCACTCAAGCAGCCAAACAAAAGCCTACATGAAGGTGATGCACAGTTACAGTCTGGCCGGGTTGCTGTGCGGCTCCTGAAGGCTCCCTGCAGTGGCCTGCTCCAGGGGAGGTACCTCTGGGTGTCAGGCCTGCAGACCTTTGGTGACCAGTTGGAGCTTGCTTTGCCTGTGCCAAGATCCATAATGCTGGGGGAGGAAGCAGCAGCTGACGTGGGCTGAGCACTGTGGCTCTCCTTGCGCAGGGAAGCATTCCAGATCACTTGGCTTGTGCTGCTGGTGTGAATCCTGCTCAGCAGCACATCTTCACTAGGTTCAGTGAGACCTCCTGCCTCCAGCCAGGCTGAGGCCTCTGAGAAGGAACAGATGAGCTCCTTTCTGGTCCCTTCAGCTGGCTTTTCTAAGGGGGAGCCACCAAACCATGAGTTGATGTTTTGTGCCAAAGTATCTTCAAAGGCAGCACTTCAGCTGACTGGTCTTTCTTGCAGTACCAAGTCTGAAGTCACTGAAATCAAGCAGGGTAAGGGCTCTTCCTGCAGCCAGCTGGAGTTGTGGCAGCTGGAGAACAGGTCCCTTACCTCCAGCCAGCACCATGAGTCACACTGGTCTGGTACACACTTACATCGGAAAAGACACCACGTAGAAGTTGGATTTATGAACTTTCACACCACCGTGCTCCTCTTCAACCTGTTTCTACTGCAGCTGTGACCTACCCACTCTGACTCCTCCAGTGTTGTGTTTTCCTTTCTCATCTGTCCTCTCTGGACTTTTAAAACCACAAGACACAAACTGTCCCCTCTGCCCGTCCTTGTTAAGGTTGGGGTGGAAAAGCAACACTTGACATGCACGGTTCTCCAAAGCGCGGGTGTTACTGTGCCAGCCGCGCCTGTGCTTGCCACCCACGGGCATGAAGGTGAGCAGGACTCGGCCCAGTTTTCATGGCTGAGGCTGGAAGTTGTTGGACACCATCACGGTGTGCGTGCACCTTGTCTGCTCCTCTACCCTTGCTGTCAGAATACAGTTATTTTTTTGTCTTCCTTCAACTGAGAAACTCAGGAGAGGCCCGACCCTTGCCTCAGTGTCTAGTGAAACCCTGTTGTCGCTCCTACCTCTGCCAGGTGGTTTCCCATCCCTTCACCACCACCCTTGCTAAATAAGGTTCTCCCAGGAACAGAGGCTGCCCAGCCAGAGCAGCCCTAAAAAGCTTTTAACTATGGCTGTGAAGGCCCTAAATGTGCTAAAGGAAAAAGAAAAAGCTGTTATAAACCAAAGCGGGAGCTGTTGTTTGCAAGGAGAGTCTGAAGTGGTGCACGTGCACTGGAGCAACGCTTAAAAGCAGCTTTAATAAAAGATGTAGTGATTCAGAAAACCAAAGATCTTACACCGCAGAAGGTTTCTGGGAGCAGGTTACGCCAAAGCGCCTCTCAGGGAAAGGTGCTGCTTGAAGCTAAGACCAGATTTCAGGACTTTATGCCTAAAAACACAGAACGGGATGCCACCATTGCCATGCCACCACGGCCTCTCGCAGCAGAGACGGGCTGAATGGAGAACAGGAGGATAATCTCTACAGACCACACTCCCCGAGTAGTATCCTACAGCAGTTTCTCGGAGAATACAATCCCCAGGCAGAAAAAAAAATAAAATAATATATATATTACATACAGTGTTTTCACATATTAAGTTTTGCATTTTGAAAGTAGGACAGAATATCCCATTGCGAAAAAAAAAAAAAAAGAAACCAGAAGGCAAACTGTACACGTCCTCTTCCTCCTTAGCTCCGGAGCGTAGCTAATCGCGACTGCATTGCTTCGATGTCCTCCTCCTCGTCAGCCGCGGCGGCCGCTCCCATGGGCTCCGGCTCCGGGAGGGCGTCTGTGACTTTACTGGGTGCTTTACCCAAGGCCCCTGCAAACGACACGTTAGGTCTTCATTTAATCAGCAGCAGCTTTCAGGCACGTCTAAAATAATGTAACCAGTCGCTTCTGGTGGAGGTCACGCGCAAGGGCTGTGGGACTCCATCAGCCTGGGGCTGGTGGCTGACGTTGGACTTGTCAGCCCTTCCCGAGACGCGGAGGAGGCTGCTGTTCTCCCAGCCAGCTCTCCCTGTGGCCCGGCAGGAGGGGAGCTGCTTCCAGCCAGGAAACAGGATGGAAAAAAGCAAAGTGGGATGTGAGAAACAATAAAAAAAAGAGAAAAAAACGCCAGAGGACAAAGAGCCAGTGGCTGGGCACAAGGTCAGGGTGGAGCTGGGGACGGCGCTGTCAGCGTGTCACAGCTGAACGCAGCGCTGGTACCGACAACTGTCACACCATGTCACGAGAAAGTCAGGTAAGGAGCCTTCTAAGCGTTATCTAAGTCAAATAACTGAAGCCATCGATGGTTACTTCATGAGCTCCAGGGCAGAAGCTGTGGGTTCGGGTTCAGTGTTGGTTTTAGGGTTGTTATTTTTCCCCCCCAACACCCCCAGATGCCACCAGCACTTTACAGCCAGGAGTCACGACACAGCCTAAGACTCCGGGCGCTGCAGCCGAGTTTAGTCCCTGGCTTCATTAACAGCAGCGTATCCAGTCAATCATCTCAACTTCTCCTCTCTGAGGAGCCCCGGTGCAGACAAGCGCCATCGGTTAAAGCCTCGATTACAGACCCCAGTGGATGCACGTGCCCGATGCCTCACTGACCCGCACCGGCCGCAGCCAGCACTCCCGGAGAAACCAGCCTGCCAGAGCACCACCAGCAGAGGTGGAGACACAAAGGCGTCTGGACTGCCCCGAGCAGGGAGGAGGCTCTGCTCTGGCAAACACACCCACTCACCGGCTGTAATTTCGAACAGGATTTTGTCGATTTCCATCTCGGCTTCCTCTTCCATGTCCTCCTGATCCTCCAGGCTTTCAAAGGTGTCCTCCAGCATCTCCTCTATAATACCAGCCTAGCAGGAAACACAAAGGCAGCGCGTGAGGCCCCTGGCAGCAGCAGTGTAAGGAGGGACAGTGCCTGCTCTGGAGATCAGGTGATGCCTAGCCAGGCATTTGACAATTGCTTGCTCACTGCTCCCTCTTGCTGGTGGGATCAAGGCTCTTCTCTTCCATGAGGGTTGGCCAACACGCATGCCTACAGTGTAAGCACCTATCTGTACAACTGGTGCACAGGCTAAGAGAGCTGGGCTTGCTCAGCCTGGAGAAGAGAAGGCTCCAGGGAGACCTTATTACAGCCTTCTGGTATCTGAAGGGGGCCTACAAGAAGGCTAGGGAGGGACTTTGTACAAAGACCTGTAGTGCTAGGACAAGAAGTAATGGCTTCAAACTGGAAGATGGGAGATTTAGATTGGAAATTAGGAGGAAATTCCTCACTCTGAGAGTGGTGAGACACTGGAACAGGTTGCCCAGGGAGGTTGTAGATCGTCCATCCCTGGAGGTGTTCAAGGCCAGGCTCAATGGGGCCTTGAGCAACCTGGTCTAGTGGAAGGTGTCCCTGCCATGGCAGGGGGGTTGGAACTAGATGATCTTTGAGGTCCCTTCCAACCCAAACCTTTCTATGATTCTATGAAAAGCAGTAAAAAGAACCAGAATTAAAGACACATGTTCTCAATTCGAAACCCTCAAGCTGTATGTTCTTGTTGTTGCATGTCTGAAGTTCCCAGATGCGAAAACCATCTGCAAACTTCGGTCATGAAACATTAATTGTGTAACACGCTGTAAAATTAGTGTTTGACAACGGTTCCCTTTTTTTCTATCTGCGTTTGAAAACGTTCCTCTGCAGGGCCTCCAGCCTAGACATGGCCAAGTCATTCTGGGGCACAGCGGTAAAATTATTGAGAAATAAACAGAACTAAACAGTCTAGAGTGGGGAGAGGGGATAAAGCAGAACAACTTTGTAGTTGAAAAGACACAAGCCACGATAGGGAATTAGCATACTTCAAAAGTGGAGCACTTCCATCACGTGGAGACACTAAGCTAGATGTTTTAAACCCAGTATCAGGCTAAGCCACCTAGCCTAAGATGAGACTTCCAGCTTCCCACGCCCCAACAGGCTGTGGTGGGTCTTTCTTCAAGAACATTTTCATCCCTGAAAGCAGGAAATTCAGCCTCCCGCAGAGCAGCCAGAAGCTGAGGGACACAGGCAGTCACTGGGCACGGGTGTGAATCCCGCTGGCAGCCACGGTCTCCTCTGGCCCTCGGGACTAGGAGGACCAAGCCACAAGTGCTCTGTACAGGGACTCATCTTCCCTCCTCACCCTGAGCATCTTTTTTTCAGCTTTGAGCTTCACACCAAGCCAGGGCTTTAGTTTCCCCACGTGTTAGAAAATCCCCAGCTACTGATGTGCTATTTTAATTTGTTTGTCAGAGCCCACACAGGTCCTCTGACGGAGGGGCCACCAAAGCACTCACTCAGAAGTGTTCACCCAGGCCTTATTTGTGTTGCAGATCTTACCTTCATCATCTCTTTGGACAACTCCCTCATTGTTGCTTGGATTTCGGGGATTTTTACAAGATTCTGCATAGCTTTCATGACTTCAGTGCTCTTCTGCAGTGAACCTGCTACTCTCAGGACAGCTGTGAAGGAGAGGCAAAGAAACGCTTGAATGATTCCCACACCACCAAAAGCAGAGAAATTATACATTCCCTACATGGACAGAAATTCACAGAACCATAGCATGCTTTGGGTTGGAAGGGACCTTAAAGATCACCTAGTTCCAACTCCCCTGCCATGGCAGGGGCACCTCCTTCTAGACTAGGTCACTCAAGGCCCCAAACAACCTGGCCTTGAACACCTCCAAGGATGGTGGAACCACAACCCCCCTGGGCAACCTGTTCCAGTGTCTCACCTCTCTCAGAGTGAGGAATTTCCTCCTAATTTCCAATCTAAATCTCCCCTCTTCCAGTTTGAACCCATCACCCCTTGTCCGATCACTACAGGCCTTTGTAAAAAGTCTCTCCCCAGCTTTCTTGTACACCAAATTCATTTGCATGTAGGCAATTTAATTAAAAAAAAGAAATGGACATCCCAATTCTTCATTCTTGTCTACCTTCCTGGGAAAGCTCAACTCCTACCCATATTGGGAAAAAATAAGCTTCTAACAAAGACACAGCTCTTGCCTGGTGACCTGGAGCAATCCAGATTTCCTGCAGAGAGATTTCAACCCGCTTGCTCTCGAGTTCCTACAGAGAGGTCCCCTCTCTGTGCTCCTCAGCAGCCAGAGCTCTTGCTGAGGCTTCCACCAGCAGAACTTCAGTCCAGCTCCACGTATGACTGCTGACCCAAGTAGTGACCTTCCACCCAAAACTGCGTAGTGGAAACTAACACCGGCCTAATTCTAAGGCAATAGTTTCACACCCAACAGAAAGCTAGAAAATTAATACTGAAGCAGATAAGCTGGAAATAAGTGTAGTTTAAACTGAATTTAACAATGCCATTTCCAGAGGCTGTTCTTGTAATACAGCCCGTAAGCTCTGTCGTATATGTTGACATGTCAAGATCAAATTGTCATAATTAGAGTACTTGGAGGTTCTTGAATTGTGCCATCTAACCTCACAGCTTCCTAACCATGGAGAACTTACCTGTTTGTATATACAAATGGTCACTCCTTAATGAAGCAAAATGAAGGTACAGCACAGATTATTTTTCATTTTAAGACTTCATTTCTTTACAAACATTACAAGCGTAATGTCAACAAGCTAACGGAAACCTTGCCTTTAGCAACAAACCCCAGCCTGAAGTCTAGATTCCTTCTCCTGCTGGGTAAGCATATCAGAACATTCCCAGTAAGATGAAGATGCTGAGGTGAGGAGGAGGAGGCTGCTTTGAGTTTTTCCTTTGAAAAGACACTTGAAGCTGCAAGGACAGCCCCTGCTTCCCTTTCTGGAACAAGGCATATGTGGAGCCACGTTCTACCTATCATAAGATTACACATCAGGTTCACACTGCAACTCCAGATTTATCACACATCCAGTGTTAAGATCTACCAGCACCTGGCTTGGAAAATGCTGGGGCGCAGGGAATACTTTGACATTTCAGTAGCATGTTGACCTCCACCAAGTTTTTCCCTGTCTTTCAGAGTCATAGAATGGTTTGGGTTGGAAGGGACCTTAAAGATCATCTAGTTCCAACCCCCTGCCATGGGCAGGGACACCTTGCACTACACTGGGTCACTCAAGGCCCCTCCATCTTGGCCTTGAACACCTCTGGGGATGGGGCACCTACAACCTCCCTGAGCAACCTGCTTCAGAGTCTGAAGTGTTTCACCACCCTCACAGTGAAAAACTTCTTAATTTCTAATCTAAATCTCCCCTCTTCCAGTTTGAACCCATTACCCCTCGGCCTATCACTACAAGCCCTCGTAAAATGTCCCTCCTCAGCTTTCTTGTAGGCCCCTTTGTCCTGCTTTGAGTTAGAATCAAACCAATTCTGTTCAGTGATTTTACTTTTCAGCTGAGCCTCTTCTAACTGGCTGCACTTTCTGAAGCTCACAGCATGTTCTCACAGGCAGTGTCTGCTTCTAGCAGTGGTAACACTTGATGTTTACAGTTACTACCAAGGCTTGGTGTGCAGACCAAGGTCACTGCTAACTCTTGTGCACCACATCGGGGGGTGCAGAAAGTGAAAGGCCGCACCTGTGGGGAGGAGCGGCCAGGACAGGTGACCCTACACTGACCAGTGAGGTATTCCATCCCATACACATCACAATTTATCAAACCTCTGATCATGCTCCAAGTTGGGTGTCGTATTCAGCATAAAGCTGAGGGATCACGAGGGTCTCGAGGCTTTTTGCCCTTTGCCCTTTTTCCTTCTCATCAATCCTCCCGCTGGCCTTCGCTTCCCTTGGGGGCCTCCTTCCCTTCTTGGACCTCTCGTGCCTGTGATCCCAATTCGCGTGTTCCTGAACCCAGCTCCTGAACCTGGTTCCTGTCTGTGGCTGAGCCCAGGCTGGGACTTTGCCAGTGCCCGCGCAGCCTCAGTGGTGACAGTGACGTAATTGCCATGAGGGGAGGCTGGGTTCGATACTGGTTTTGTATATATTTGTATATACCCCATTTTATTATTATTGTCTTCATTAAAGCTGTTTTAGTTTTCTTTTCTAATCCGGAAGCCTCTCTCTCATTCCCTTCCTCTCCCATAGGGAGGGGAGGGGGCCATAATTTTCTCTCCCTTATCCTCTTTCTCTTCCTCTATTTGGGGGGGGAAAGAGGGGTTAACAGCGTCTGTTGTAGGGCTGGTGGGTTGAACCTAAACCTCAACACCTCTTCAGATACTCGAAGGCTGCTATAAGGTCTCCCTGGAGCCTTTTCTTCTCCAGGCTGAACAACTCCAACTCTCTGAGCCTGTCCTCATAGGAGAGGTGTTCCAGCCCTCTGACTGTCTTCTGGACCCACTATCTTCTGGCCCTCCTCTGGACCCACCCTTTAATGCTTTCTGCTCAGCTCTTGCTACAGGCTAAAACGCTCTAAGGTATGGAAAATACTGCAGGGAGTCTGTTACAGCAGATTTCTGACATGAATAACGAATGGGGGAAACACGCTGGTGCTGGGGAAGCAGCAAGGACCCAGGCGCCACAAGGACACAGGGATGTTAGGCACGCGTTCACACTGCCTGCGGACACACGCTGAAACATGCCCCAGATCACTGCGAGAGTTCTGTTTCAGAGCACACGATTCTCACGTCACCGCAACCCTCAAGCTCTGAGGAGAGCGGTTTGATTATCTGTTGAGCAGCTAATCAGAGGAAACACAGAGAGGCAGCGAGGATCTAGGGAACAGCAGGACCCTGGAAGAACCCCAGGAAGCTAACTGGGAGCTCCCTGACTACTCCAGAGCCCAGGGTGACAGGGCGGGAGGGAAAGAGTCTCCAGAGCACGCAGCAGACTGATGCCTACAGGGATACAGGACTCACCGTGGGATGCAAGGGAAAAGAGCATGTTTGGAGTCAGGAAAAACTTGTTACGGATCTTTTAATGGGATAGCAGGAATGCAACTGAACATGAGAAACTTTCTATGATGTTTAGGGAAACAACCAAAGGTAGAGACGGGAGGGACTGAGGTGGACCAGGGAACACACAAACCTCAGGGGCCTAGAGGACCAGGCACCAGCAGCTCAGGCAGAGGAGGAGATCTGGGGCCAGTTACCAGACAGCCGGTCAGCTTGGACTGAGTGTCTGAGAGCAGCTACCGGAACAACCCGTATATTGTGGGCGTGTATGCATGTGTTCTATTAGGGGACCTCCGCCCTGATCAGCTGGAGAGGAAGAGAAGCACTGAGCTGTCCGTGCTGTTCACGTCTGTGTGGGAGCAGCGTGTTTACACGAGTGCTGGTAAAGGCGCTGCTGGGAGCGTGTGCGGGTGCGTGTGCCGCTCGGGAAGAGGTGCTCAGCCGGGCTGGCCGTGGGGACGCAGAACTGCAGAAGCCTCACCCCTCTGCGCCTGCTACGGGAGGAATTCCCCTGCATCCCGAAGCCCACTGGAATCAGCTGCCTTTCAGAAGAGTAGGACCGCTTCCAAATCCCAACTGCCTGCGCTGGGTTCTGAAAATAGAAACCCAGACCTCACCTCTAAAGCTCAAAGCTCTCAAAAGTTGTCCTTACCAAGCTGGTTCTTCATTCCCATGAGAACAGAGTTCATGTGAGCTTTGGATGCGTAAAGCTTGCCCACAGCCTTTCGAGAGCGGATCAGTTCCTTCGCCAAGATGACACACACATCTTTCTGACCCTTTTTGGCAGCATCCTTTATTGACCGCTTCACCTTCTCCTCTTCTCTCTGGATATCTGGAGTACAGAAAAAACACAGCAAACAGTGACAAGCTGCTAAGGATTTGGAAGAGAAACCAGTCATCTGTTGAGGTGTATTTTCAATGCAAAGAATTATTTCTGCTTGATTTCAGATTCCCTCTGCTACTCAAAGACCTTGTTCTAGCCTCATTTACATGTTAGCTGATTAGTTCACCTAAATATTAATATGAAAATTCTCATTACTCACCATCCAGCTCTGTAACTGCCTCTGCAGTTAGAGTACTGTAAGGAGTAATACTGCGTGAAACTCAGCTAAGATGAATTCTTAGGGAGCAAAAAAGACCCAGTAAGAACAAAGTCCTAGGAGATGAATACTTGACTAAAAACTGCAGAATAACTTCCTGATGATTAACCAGCCTGAGATAAATACACGTGTGTCTATACCCACATACACACGCAGTTCAAAGCTCCTGTACTGATGTGCTGCTTCCAAGATTAGTGAATTTGTATGGGTGCGTCCACAATGCTGAGAATTACTTAGAACCACAGATTTGTTAATTACTGCAAAGAAAAAAAAAAATCCTTCATCCTTGCAGATAGGGTGTGTTTAAGGGTCGTGTAGACGTAGTGTTGGGGGATATGGTTTAGGGGAGAACTTTGCAGAGTAGGGTTGATGGTTGCACTCGATGATCCCAAGGGTTTTTTCCCACCTGAATGATCCTATGATTCTACAAATTTAATTATTCCCCCTGGTCAGGCACAGGTCATTGAGCCTCAACTGGATACCCAACCAAGACTGTTTGTACTTAAGGGGTTAAAGTCTTGAGTTCCTACTGCTCATACTTTAAACACACGTGCATTGGGTGTTTGTATAAATCAGCACACTCCATTTAGAAGCTGGCTGGTGCCGGAGCTATGGATAATTTATCAGCAAAAACTCGTATGCTGGTGAATTGTTAGATAAAATGGCCTGTTCAAATTCTCCTGCTTCATTCAACAGCTTTTTCTAAGAGCGTGCTGGAGCAGGAATACCAAACTAACCCTGTACTAACAGAGCACCACATAGTTGGGATTGAAGACATTAAACACTAAACAGGCTTCCTTAAATAGCGTAGTTTCTCCAGCAAATCTGATGTGACTGTTCGTGTGTCTGCCTCGCCAGATAACGCTGGCTGTGTACAGCAGAAGCCAGGCACCTCAAAAAGCTCAGAGTAAGAACCGCAGGGACAAGCAGGGGCTCTATCAAGCCCCTTTCTTTTCCAGACTCAGCAATAAATTGGGTCACTGATGAAATGTGGATCTACAAATGAAGTGCTGGGGCCTGAGTTGTGGGCCCCAAGCTGGAGCTGACCTGTGGATGAGTCACAACTCAGCAGAATGTTGTGTTGTTTTTGTTGGCTTTGTGTTCCAGAGGCAGAACCTGGCCCTCCTGTGTCTCTGTGGCTCTGCCCTCACCCAGGTGGTCATGGTTGGGGTGGTGGGCGAGGCCAGGATTATATTAACCAGGAGCCAATTAGTTAGAAGAACTTCCTGTTGGGTGTGGTTTCTGTTGAGGCTGGTCATACCTTGTTGAGCTCTCTCAGTGTTCTTCCCTGTGAGGGGCCACTGAGGAGCCATTTCTGTCTGTTGTGTCCAGCAGGTGATGCTGGCACCGCAGTGGGCAGTGGAGGAGCTGGGCCCACAGGAACCTATGGCAGGATTGTTTGGAAGAAGACTTGTGAGGGGACGTTGCTGAGTTCAGTGTTAGCCTGTGTGATCAGGCAACTGATGGCAGCATAAAATGATGATGGCTGGACCAGCACAACAACAAATCAGAAAAAAAATATCCTAAAGTAAATGAAGAATTCAGATAGTAAGGGTCAGGCTCAACTTCCTGCAAAGACTTGGAAGGAAATGACCACAAGAACAATTATTTCTAGTAAAGACTTTGTTCAAATTTAGTTTTGAGTCTTCTTGATTTATACTAGACAGAATTTAGACACAGGCAAGAATGGGAAGTTGCCCTTTTATAAAAACAAAGGCATAAACACACACTTTTTGGCACAGGCCGACATGGTGACTTTGGTGCAGCTTCTCAAGTGGGAGTTAATGAACCCTGTTCTCAAGGTGAGTCATTCTCTCCATATCATTCAATGGGGTCTTTATCCTAAAGGACTGGCAGAAATCTGTAGGATCGTTAATTAGAAAAAACACACTCCTTGCTACTTCCCCACTGTTATTTTCATAAACATCTCAAGCTTGAAGACATTTGTATGTCAGACACAGGAACGAGCCGAGTCCCAGCATATCAAAACAGGTGAGAAACAGATGAAGTGCTACAGCAGAAAGCAGAAAGCACCAGGAGTGCTCCAGCAGCGGAGAGGAATTACGACATTCGCTTTCTCGGGCTAAAAACAACCACAAGTATTGTGTTACCACATCCCCACTGGCACAGGGTGGCCCTGTACTCAGTGAATGCTTTCACTTGCATGACAAACTGCAGAGTATGAGATTAGTGGCATAAAATATGCAAGAATGGTCAACTCCACCTTTGAAGGTCAACGCCAGCTACGCGCCTCTAGTGAGCCAAAGTCAGCGCAGGGTCCCTCAGCAGCACGACCAAGTACACAGAGGCACTGAGCAGCCCAGATCACACACACAGAGGGACCTGGAAGCTCAGTAAAGCACAAAGTTACTGTATTACTCCGACTATATTAACTCGAAAAAGTCAGCCCTGAAGTCACAAGGATACCTTTCACTTCTCCGAACCTCCCAAGCCCTCAAGAGCAACCTACACCAGACAGAAATCACGATGACAGCAGGAGTCCAACAACAGATGGTGTGAAACAGCGTGTTGCTATATTAGTCACGGCACTGAGTGGGCGAGCCAAGCGCTCGAGTGATCCAAGCCCACTCAGTTCATCCCAGGTGGATCGAAGCGCATTCAGCACAGCCTTCCCCAGGGAAACCGAGGCAGGTCCCAGCTCAGCATCCTTACTCAGAGGTGGCAGGATTTCCTGTGTAAGCCCCGACTGAAATGATAAAACCATGGCAGCATCCAACTACAGTGGGTAATTTCTGAAAATAACCTTCAGGAAAATAATCTTGCAGCAGCAGCCTGCTGGCCTGATAAGTGTCCAGCAGAACCACACACTTCCCCAGGTGACAAGGGGTAAGATGTGAAATCCCAGCACGATATGGGCATTACAGAGAGATTTATTGAAATAGGAATTGCCAGAATAGCAGATCATAGAATCATAGAATCGGTTGGGTTGGAAAGGATGTTAAAACTCACCTAGTTCCAGCCCCCTGCCATGGCAGGGACACCTCCCACTACACCAGGCTGCTCAAGGCCCCATCCAACCTGGCCTTGAACACTTCCAGGGATGGAACATCCACAACGCCCCTGGGCAACCTGTTCCAGTGTCTCACCACCCTCACAGTGAAGAATTCCCTTCTAATTTCCAATCTAAATCTCCCCTCTTCCAGTTTGAACCCATTACCCCTCATCCTATCAGCACAGGCCTTTGCAAAAAGTCCCTCCCCAGCTTTCTAGCAGGGTCCCTTCAGATACTGGAAGTCCACAATGGGGTCTGCCCAGAGCCTTCTCTTCTCTGGGCCGAATAAGATGGTTGGTGGTTACTCTAAGCTCTTAGGTGTTGAACTGCATTTCTTTGAGTGTAACGCTCTGAAGTACATATACGGACAGGTTTAGAGCAGTTACAATAATTAGATTTACATCCACGTCAAACTATCAGACTACCACATAACCCACTATCTATATAGACCATTAGAAGTATTACAGCATGCATAAAGTTGAGAGAAAACCAGAATTTCAAGAAACCATCAATAGTGAACACATGGGTAGTTTGCTCCCATGGAAGATGTCACCTCTGAAGCACACTTTGTTAACAAGACCAGCCACGCTGCAGTTGCTCTGTGCCCAATGCGGCCACACAAAGCACCTTGGAGAACACAAAACAATTCACAAGCAAAATGAATATCACTGTACATTGTTTTTTCTGGAAAACGCACAAACCCTGTTCCCTATTTCACAGAGGAGGACAAAGACAGACTTTGTACTGCACGAGCATCTCTCTCCAACCAACTCGTACAAATCTACAAGTGGGAGAATACATGAACCCTGCCAGCTTCCTCCAGCAGTGTGCCGCTGGGGATGAACCAGGGAAGGGAGAACATACTCCTTGAGGAGTGACTCCAAACAGGCATGTGCGTAATAACCAGGTGCTGACACAAAATATCCTTTACCGGCAGGTCCCATGGACCAATCAGTCACAAGGGCAGGGAGGAAGACAAAAAGGGGAAAGCAGAATCTAGCCCCAAACCTATTTTCAGATTCTGGGAAGGAGGGCAGAAAAGAAAACAAAATCTGAACTAGTAGCAATGTAATAATAAGCAACTGCTCTGCTTTTCAAGTCATCTTCAAAAATGTAATACTCATAATTTAATAGCAAAACACCCACTGAAAAAGTATTTTTTTATCCTCTCTTCTGCTTCTAATTTTCCCAAGCTGACAGCAAGCTATTTTTGTTTAGCACGTGCACCTCACACCAGTACACACCCACAGAACTTTCTACGTGTGGAATTACGTACCGCACCGATACTACTCATTAAATCAGTGTGGCTGAAATTCTGGATAATGAATCTAATTCATCTTGTCAAATGGGATTTAAGAGCATTATGACTTACTGGAAGCACCCAATATTCAGATTCTTTTGAAAATTTTACTTGGAGAACTTCACAGTGACATCATTTTGCAACACAGACTACATCTGGCCCCAGGATCACATTCCTCTTCCTTTATTCCAGATGCAACAGGGAAGCCCAGGTTCTTAGATTTCACAGCCTCCCTCAGTTAAAGCAAGAAATCCTTGAAGGCAGACAGGGAAAGGGCAAGACAAAAGACGAGACCTAAGTACAAACCTCTGATCTGTCTATCAATCACTCTCATTTCTTTCCGTATCTTCAAGGACCATTCATTGACCTTAAAAAAGAGAAAGTGAGAGTTACTTGAAATTCCAGCTTTAAAACTATGCAGAAGCACTTCAAAATGCACAAGCTTTTAAGTTATGAGTGACGTTTAAATACTTTGTTATGCAAATAAAAAAAGCCCCAATTATTGCAGTCCTCTTCACTTTCAAACAAGGAGTCGAGGAGGACACGACTTGTGAACCAGAGACGCTCACTGCTTGGCCAACCTCCCACGTCACAGCAACGTTGCTGTGCAGAGGGAACTTGCCACAAGGGATTTCAGCATAAGGTAGAAACTTTGGCATAAGGCGACAGCACCAAGTGTCCCTACCCGTTTCAGTGAGAAGTAGTCCCAGGAGGTCTCCAAGCCAACCTCCTAGTCAAAGCAGGACCAAGTTCAGGGTTCAGACAGGTTGTTCGGGGTCTCATCCACTGAGTTTTGACATCATCCGAGGGCAAAGACTTCACAGCCACTCTGGGCATCTGTTCCAGCACTCAATCACTCCTGTGATGAAGACCTTTCCTCCTGTCCAATTCAAAATTCTCCTCTGCCTACCTCTGGCTGTAGCCCCTTCCCTGTTACTGGGCACAACTGAAAAGTACCTGGCTCTGTCTTCACTACAACCCCGTTAGGGGCAGTGAAAGGCTTTAGACTTTCACCTCTTCATCTTTTCTCTGACCTAGAACGACCCCAGTTCCTTCAGCTTCTCCTCCCGTGTCATGGGCCCATCTTGGTGGTCCTCTGCTGCATGCTCCCCAGTTTGCTGATACCCTTCTAGCACTGGGTGCCCAAACCAGGTCACTGTTTCGCAGATGTGGCCCCATCAACACTGAATGTAGCAGAGTAACTGAACCACCATTTTCCTCAAAGTGATGATTGCAGCTTGCTAACGTAACCCTCACCTCTGCAAAGGCATGGTGCTAGCTCACGTTTGTTATCCATGGGAAGCCCCAGTCCCTTCCTGCAGAGCTGCTGCCCAGCCAGCCCCTGGCCACACATCACTTCATACAGGACAGTTGCCCCATGTGCACTACGATATGCAGGGATGGTTGTCCCATGTGCACAACCTTGTGTTGCTCAGCATTGTGAGGTTCCTGTTGGCCTGTTCCTCCTGCTTGCTCAGGTCCCTCTACATGTCAGCTCTGCCCCCCTGCTTCCCTTCCTTTGGTGGGGTTCAAACACAGACAACCCCTCTACAGTTTCCTTCCTGGGACTTGCCAAGACCTCTGTGTTCCAGCACTCCTGGCTTTCCCACCGCAGGGTGTTGAAGAAGAGGGGGAGCACCACTTGTCCCCGTCACCTCTCTGGGGAAGCAGAAACATCAGACAGGCAGATGCTAGACATCCAGCCAAGAACTGGAAGCACTTGTGGCAAACAGAGAAGCAGAGAGGGGCTGTCCAACACCAGAATCAAGAATCAGAAGATGACTCTAGCACACAAGCAGAGTGGGAGCTCTGGTACTACTTTGTTACGAGCAGCACAGAATTTACATAGTATCTAAAAAACCCCGTAAGTATTAAGATGACTTCTAGTTCATGGATCCATCTGCAAGCTAGGAAGTCTAGATGGCTGTATGAACAGTTTCATATGAAAAACACCCTGATTTTTATGTGATTTTTTTAAAATACAAATTAAAATCATCTACCTGAATAAACTTTGTAACAAAACAGTAAAAAGAGCAGTCTTCAGAGAGAGCAAGATTCTGAGACTCTTACTGGTCTCAAAAGAAATGCTCTCAGTCACTATAAAGAAGACCATATGTTGACTACAGACTACCACCATCCCAGCTGAAGCACAAAATCTGCTGCAAAAACCCCTCAAACACCCTGCAGAGCTCTGTGCGTGCACATTCTGGGGGTGCAGAAGTTTTGAGGGGGTATCAGGAAGCTCCTGCACCTTTAATTGAATCCTGGCTTATTGCAGGGGAAAAAAACCCCAACCCAATCCTTGCAGGACCAACTACAGCCTCCTCTCTTGTTCTTCAGAACAAAGAAGAAAATGTCATGTAGATTCATTCTTCACCCTGGTAAGAAGCTAAAGGTCCCTTCTTTGAGTATGCTGACACTTGAGGGAAAAAAGGTGGGGGAAAGACCAAGGTAAAACATGATTTTACCAACTGTCATGTTTCAAATGTAGAGCAAATCTCTGGAAGATGTTACAACTCGTACTCTAGGACAAACCAACATGTATTAAACCTTCATGTACAAGCACAATCAGCAGCTGTCAAACGAACTACAGCAGGATTGACAGATTCTATCTCTGTGATGCACAAACCCGCACAAAGACACCATTAAACCACAAGCAGCTGTATGTTGTCATCAGTCCCTGCTAACCGACAGCAGAAAAACCCTGTGATAGCTCATCCCTGCCCAGGAATAAACCACTTCACACAACTGTCCTTGTGAAGGCAGAGCCTCATGAAGGATGCTTCTGCATTCCCTGGTCATGCCAATGCTTATCCCCTGGTTTGCGTGTGAGAGGAGGAAATCCCAGCCACTCCCATCTAGACAAGGGCACACTTCCATTTACGTGAGACATGGCAGCTTGCTGAGCAGTGAAGAAGCGGTAGCACTGATCTCACTCAGGACACCAGAGATACTGCTACGAAGCACAGCACAACGGTAGCGATGCAGGAAACAGGAATACTTCAGCCAAACACACGAGGCTAATAACCCCGAGCACAACTCCATGCCAACGAAGCTATTCTGCCTCCACTTCTGACATGAACAAAAACGTCATCCTCACAGCACCGCATCACACCAGAGCGTCAGCCAGCAAAACGCTAAGCTGAAATAAACCACCGAGACTACATTGGAGGTAAAAGAGAAACACTTTTCAAGCTCAAATAATCCAGACGTGGCATTAAATATATAGTAAAACCAGCTTTAGACAGGCTGAAATGCTAGCTCCTCACAAGGACTGAAGAGGTCTGCCTTGTATCATTCATAAATAAACCCTCTCCCATCAACAGACCGTGAGCACACAAATGCACTCAGGGCGAGTCACCACCACCACAAAACTCTCAACCTCCTCCCATCATCAGCCACCTCCCATGGTGCTCAGATTGCTTTCTCTACCCCTGCTCATGGACAGTGTCTTGTGTACAGCTGCTGGCAGACACGAGGTAAGCGATGCTGTTTCTCCACTCCACCTAGGAAGCAGAAATAACTACTTCTTCCTTCCAAAGCTGCATTAGATACAGCAGGAAAGTAATCTCTTACTACTAATGGGTTTCTCAATATCGCTGCTAACAGCCTGTGAAGTCGCCGTGCCAGCCTGCAACCCAAGAGCGTGCTCATGACAGCAAGATGACCCACGTCACTTCTGCCTAAGGGTCAGACACGCCTGCTTTCTAGTGTCTTTGCAGGCTTTTCTGCAAGCAGGTCAGTGATGACCCACAGACACGCTGTGTTACCAGGAAATATGGCAAAGGAGCCGTCATCAGACATGAAATGAGAACTTATCTGTGCAGTGTAGCCACACCACACAGGTTACATGGTTGTCTGCTGCTTCATCCCACCATTGAGAGCAGCAGTTTCCAAAGTTCAGATCTTTCTGTGGTATCTTCCAACACTGCTTGTGAACAGCAGAAACAATAACAAACCTGCGTGGTGCTCTGACACAGACAGAGGAGGAAGGGGAAGGACACTATCAATGTACATTCCTATCAACCAACAAGCAATGACTATAACCTACTCCCCTATGATTCAGTTACTACAAAGCAACAGGGAACATCTGTGACACTGCAGCTCTTCTAAGCCTTCAACTTTGGTGTTGTCCTCTCCCTGTTGCTTTTTTAGTGTCTCTAATGTATTTACCTTTCCCCCCACCAAATAGTTGATTCTTTTATTAACATATTAGTAGTGATTTATGAAAGGCAACCGTGAAATCCATCAGTATCTTGATTATTTCATTTCACTCTGACATTAGAAATCTGTGGGTAGAAGCAAGGCCAACACAGTTTGTCTTCAGACTCAAAAAAACCAAACAACCCCTTCAAGCCCAAATACTTCAGCTGTTCATATTTTCAAGTGTCTTTGCACCAGGAGCTAGAAGATCCCAACAAAGGTGGAGAGCTAGAAGCTATGGAAGACAGCTAACAGCAAGCTAAAAATCCAACAGCCACTAGGCTTCCTCAAACCACACCACACAGGATGCATCGCTCCTTTGGCTTCCGCGGCCCTCAGAAGTCCCCCTCAAGTCTCTGCACACCTCCAGAGTGCAGGAGTGCTCAGTGCACAGAGCACATTAAGAAGCTGCTACACCTCAGAAACATTGAAGTAATGGAGCGCAGGTGCCCCCAGCCCACCTGGTGACAGAGTACAAGGGCACCCCACTGTGCTGGTTTGGGCTGGGATAGTTTTTTGCTTTTGGGATACAGTTAATTTTCTTCACAGTAGCTATGGGGCCATGTCTGAATTTGTGCTGGAAATGGAGCTGATAATTCAAGGATGTTTTAGTTACTGCTGAGCTGCGCTTACAGAGTCAAAGCCTTTTCTGCTTTTCACCCCACCCCACCAGTGAGTAGGCTGGAGGTGCACAAGGAGCTGGGAGGGGACACAGCTGGGACAGCTGACCCCAAGTGACCAAAGGGATATTCCAGACCATATGACATCCTGCTCAGCATATAAAGCTAGGGGAAAGAAGGAAGGGGGGACTTTGGGAGTGATGATGTTTGTCTTCCCAAGCAACCCTTGTGCCAGAGCCCTGCTTTCCTGGTGATGGCTAAACGCTTGCCTACCGATGGGAAGTGCTGAATGAATTCCTTGTTTTCCTTTGCCTGTGCCCAGCTTTTGCTTTACTTATTAAACGGTCTTTATTTCAACCCATGAGTTTTCTCACTTTTACTGTTCTGATTCTCTCCCCCATCCCACCAGAGGGAAGCGAGCAAACAGCCACGTGAGGCTTAGTTGCC
>VZZY01007814.1:430384-458579 GCA_013400335.1 Eurystomus gularis | reverse complement strand
CGCGCGCACAGCCCTCTGGGGGCTCGGGCGGGAAGAAAAGCGGCCGGCAGCGTGCGGTGCTGGTAAAGGCGGCGGTTCCTTATTCACTGCCGGGAACACGGGGGGTTGCTCCTCCAAACGCGTTCGCCTCAGCAACCGGATTCATCAGTTCTTACGCACTTTTTCTATCAAGTCATCGTTACATAAGTTATTTTACACACAGTACCCACTCTTAAATTTAACCTTTACAGGGGTAGGTTTCTTTAGTTATCACTTTTCTTATCCCCGATAATTATTGTCGATTCTAGCTCGCTCCACTGATTAAATCCCTGATAGTCAAATCAGGATGGGGAGGGTAAGGGGGTTTCCAAGCAGCATAACTGGTGTCTGGGATGGCTTCCTCAGTTTATTAAAACAGAAAAATACAATACTTTCCTGGTAGGTTCTCTGTAGTTACCCATTTCAAACTTAACAATCAAATCTATGGTTACCTATATAAAGCTTAACAATTCCTTAGCAATACGTTCCTATGACTATCAACATCAAACTTAATCAAACCTTATTCTTATATGATGAAATCTTGATTATTTCTATGCAAGTATCTGCAACATATGGAGCCCCCACACAGGGCTCCGTCCCCCACACAGCCCTATGCAGCTCCCCCCCACCCCATACCCCTCACAAGGCACCTTATCCCACAGCCCTGCAGAGCCTCACATGGCCCTATAGAACCCCACGCTGTCCTTCGCAGGGCCCCACAGTCCCCCCACAGCCCCATATGGCCCACCCTGCCCCTCAGAGGGACACAGCCCCTCACAGCGCCCGTACCCCTCACACAGCCCCAAATGGCCACTCACAGCCCCTCACAGAGCCCCGTACTCAGAATCACAGAATCATTATGGTTGGAAAGGACCTCCGGGGTCATCAAGTCCAACCTTTCTCCTAGCATCTCTCTAACCACTACACCATATCCTCAAGCACTGCATCTATTCGTTCTTTAAACACCTCCAGGGATGGTGACTCCACCACCTCCCTGGGCAGTCTATTCCAGTGCCTAACTACCCTCTCAGTGAAGAATTTCTTCCTAATATCTCATCTAAACCTCCCCTGATGCAACTTGAGGCCATTTCCCCTCATCCTACCATTACTAATTTGAGAGAAGAGACCAACACCAGCCTCGCTACAACCTCCTTTTAGGTAGTTGTAGAGGGCAATGAGGTCTCCTCTCAGTCTCCTCTTCTCTAAACAAACCCAGTTCCCTCAGCTGCTCTTCATAGGGCATGCTCTCCAGCCCTTTACTCCAGCCCTCCACTCCTCACATAGCCCCTCACGGCCCCGCACCACTGTGGGTGGAACAGGCACCCAGCAGAAAGGATGTACGGAGGAGTTGACAGGATTTGGCCCCGGTGCTTATACCGCTTGGGCACCTTCCCTGACTGTAGGATGGTGGCGTTGCGAAGCAGAGGGACAGGAGTTTATGGTGGGCAGATCAGAGCAATAAAAGATGCCAGAGCAGGTACATCGCCACCTGCCCCTGTCCTGTCACACAGATTGCAGGAAAGCACAGTAAGAGTATTTTTAAAATCTAGTCATGCAAGGGCTGACTCCAAACTCTGGAAGGCTAAGNACTAAAACTCCAAACTCTGGAAGGCTAAGGGTATCTTGGGCTGCATCAAAAGCAGCATGGCCAGCAAGTCGAGGGAGATGATTCCCCCCCTCTACTCCATTCTGGTGGGATCCCACCTGCAGTGCTGTGTCCAGCTCTGGAGTCCTCAGCACAGAAGGGACGTGGACCTGGTGGAGCACGTCAAGAGGAAGCCACAAAAATGATCAGAGGGCTGAAGCGTCTTTCCTTTGAAGAAAGGGGAGAGAGTTGGGGTTGTTCAGCCTGGAGAAGGCTCCAGGGACCTCACTGTAGCCTTTCAGTACTTAAAGGAGACCTAGTAAAAATGATGGGGACAGACTTTATAGCAGGGCCTGTTGTGACAGGATGACAGGGGTGATGGGTTTAAACTAAAAGAGGGCAGATTTAGACTAGAGAGAAGACATTTTTTTACAATGAAGGTGGTGAAACACTGGCACCGGTTGCCCAGAGAGGTGGTCGATGCCCCATCCCTAGAAACATTCAGGGTCAGGCTGGACGGGGCTCTGAGCAACCTGCTCTAGTTGCAGATGTCTCTGCTCACTGCAGCGGGGTTGGACTAGATGACCTTTAAAGGTGCCTTCCAACCCAAAGCATTCTATGATTCCATGAAACTGTACTTCGTATCTTTTCCCTTGCAGCCTAAGGAGGACCCGCAAGAGCCCTGAAGAGAAAGAGAAGCAGTGGCTGGCACAGAAACACATCGCCTGCCTCCTCTTCCACTGCCAGGGCTCTTTCAGAGATGCCTCACCTGCAAGGCCTGGCTCATCTCCACCCTCCGCCATCCTCTCTGCAGCAAAGGGTGGGTAACCTGGCCAAAACTAACGGACAGCTTGGAGCCACCCTGCTGGGTTCTGCGGGGTGACCTCCAGCAAGTCACTTATGCCCTGATGCACAAGCTGAGACGCAGAGGACTAAAAATAATCTGACGCACAGAAAGGGTGCAGAAGCTTAGGAAGAAAAAGGTGCTATTAGCTTAATTTCTCTCTAATACTTTACAATTATACTTACCTTATTTAATTCCCAGAGAAAGACATTTTAATAACAATTTTGTCTTTTTTCCTTCCAAAACCTAATGTAGAACCAAGACAGATCTAAATATGTTTTGGAAAAGAGAGCTCTCATGTTGGACTGGGGACCAGCAGGGTGAAAGCCAGTGTAACAAAAGAGTAATTGCTGAGACCAAGGCAAAGACTTTCAGAGATTATCTAAGTCCGCTCTCTCTTAATAGAGCACTCATCGTCCTCATTAAACCTACTGCAATAAGTAATCTGACATCAATTGTTTGACATTTTCTGTTTACAATCGGTCGCCAGCTTTCAGGCATGAGAAGTCAGAGAATAAAACGCTACTTCAGGAACGTTTAGCGTCTCAGTTAACTCAAGACACTTCACAAATACCAGCACAACCCAGCCCAACAAGGCAAAAAAGCGAGCAGCAGAACTGCTGACCTTGTTACAGGCACAGTCTTTGCTCTGTTCTCCAGATCTTGAACTGTCAATGCGATGGGTAAGGGCTGTCTGGAGAGTCTGCACTCTGTAGAAAACAATCCTACTTGGATGCTTCTGCTGCTACTGACATGAGCATTTCAGAAAATAAATACATCCAACTGCTTTTTCTTTCCTGCTGGGACTACCAATACACAACAGCAGCTGCTGTAGGTTTTCAAACTGATGCCCTGCCAGGAACTGGATCACAACAATTTATATAACCCAGGCTAACGGACACGAGGAGACGGAACCTTCAGTCACAGCTATCCACTGGTCATAATTATCTGCTCACATGAAAGTGGCCTCTGTGGCTCTCCTGCTAATTATACAGCAATTTGTGTCATTTATCAAAAGAATTGGACTAGTAGAGCAGCTGAGTTCATTAAAGCAAGCCCTCAGCTGAAACAGGTGTGCAGAAAGGTTTGCAGCTAAGGCTGAACCCGCGCCCAGGAGCAGAGCCGCTCAGGCTGGGTACGAGGAGGGCAGCTTTCCGCAGCAGAGCTGTGCTCCAGAAGCACACGGTGCTCCGGGGACGCAGCCCTGCTTCAACTTACTGCTCACCGTGTCTGGCCGAATGCCGAGGTACCGGCGAAAGGCTACGGTGAACTGTGATACAGCAGCTCGCTTGTGTACTTCAGCACGTCAATACAGCCTTGTTTGTATTCACAGAAGTTCTCCCTGTCTCCACTTTGAGATGGCAAAGCCTCAGCTCAGTGCAGGTTTTGACAGTCCTGAAACGAGGTGGGTTTCAAGCCCAGCTACTTACGATAAGCACACAGGCCAAGTGTTCCACGGCCGCGCAAACTGGGAGCAGGAATGGTCTTTGCCCTCGTTACAGCTCTCCGCTGCTCTGCTGTGGCTGTAATGACAGATAAAGGGCATGTTCGGACAGGCCTCAGCTGGAATGAAAATTACTTTCTGGACCACAGGAGAGTTGGGGATATTATGGCCCTTCTACCTCCCTGCCTCAGCACTGCAATGAGAAAAAGGAAATGAGAGGGAAAAGTGCTCACAATTAAAAACGGCTCTTCTGATAATTACAGGAATATGCTCTGGGGAGGACACCTGGTGATTGGAGGCACGAAACATTTGTTATTAAAAAAAAAAAAATAGTGCCCTGGACAGATGAAACAATGCCTGAGAGCTTTGTGAGCGCCAGCCTCCCAACTCCGTGTAAAGGCATCGGGAGAGATGGATCCTAACTGCAAGAGGGACCTGACCTGTGTTTACATTTCCTATTATCATCTTCATTTAATTGCCCTCCTTTTATAGCACACGGGCAAGAACAATGAAAGGAAGAAAACAAGGAGCCTGTTGCTTCTGTTGTGGCACACAAAACACCTGAAAACACCTTTCTAGTTTAGCCTCCTACTTACATAATCTCGTGCTTTTTTTTTCCTTTCCAACCAACATTTCCTCTCTGGGTTTTCAGCCAGACGACCTCTGAAAGGTACAACCAAAGCCATAGTTTCGTGTCAAAATATAAAGAAAAGAATAGACTCAATTTTTCACAGTATCCAACAACCATCACTTTTCTTCAAGAAACCAGAAATCACTTCAAAATAGCAGCCGTTGGAATCCAGCCATTTTTAACCTTTACAAGCCACTTTTGTCACTGCATGACAATATTCTGGTACTTCCCGATGGTTCGAGGCTGAAGAGGGGCTACCCTAAACTCTTCCTAGATGTCTGCAGGTGAGGAAGCTGGAGAGAGGGCTCGTAGAAGAGGGTCTCCATTTGACAAAGCACTTTGTCATCAACTGGAAAACCGCTGGCCAAGCAGAGCAGCACCTCAACACAGAGGACTTGCAAAGGAAGCAGTTCACAGTAACCACCATCCCTGTCTCCTTGGCTAGTGGCTAGCACTGGAGCAACGAATTCCTGCACCACCAGGAGACGATTTATTAGTCACAAAAGTTGTGTTATATTTTTATTGTCTTCACAGATAAATCAGACCAGCAAGACATCCGCAACCATACACACAAAATATTTACCAAAACAATTAATGTTACAAATCTCCTTTTAAAATAATTTATTTCACTGATTTCTTTTTAAATGGTACTGTCTTACAACATACATTATTCAACAAAGATGTGCTGAACAGACTCTGAAATAAGAAACACTTAAATTAAGCAATTGTCTCCAATTAGAATTTCAGTGTCACCCACATCCTAACCTGTAAACGTTTGCTGGAATACGCTTCTGTTGGAGGCTTGATTTTTGTGCTTACAAAAACAGCATCAAGTTTCTAGATGTTTTAAAGGAAAAGTTATTGTACGGTAAGTATGCGCTCAGTTCAACATACAAGGCAACCAAATGATTCTGTCGTCAACGTTAGCATCATGTATAGTTTAGTTCACTGCACTAACATTTAAACTAAAACTTCAAACCACGTAATCTTGTAAGTGACTAACATTTAAAAGGCAAGCAGTAATATCCTGAAAGCTTACAAAGGACACCAGCGCACAGCTAAGATGGGGAATCACTCGACAAAGGCTGCGGGGGTGTGTATGGCTGCTTTTTTTTGTACGAAGCCCACCTGCAGACGGGGCAGCAGTGTCGCCCGCCGGCCAGCCACATCACGATGCAATTCTGGTGGAACACGTGGCCGCACGGCAAGCCCATGAGCAGACAACCCTTTGCAAAATTTTCTAGACACACAACACATTCTGTACAGTGCAACATCTCGGAGGGCCAGGCTGACCAATCTGGCTCCACGTCACCTGTGGTGCTGTACGAGCCGTATGATCTCGCTTTCCGTTCGTATGGCTCGTGGTGACAATATTTATCGGCGCACGAACAGGTTTCAACGCTGCACCGAGGCTCTCTTTCACTGCGCCGGTGAAACATGTTTAGCTCATCGTCCGCCGAGACTTCCTTTTCACTACTGAAGACCTCCTTGTTGTCACTGTCAGAGTCACTTTCGCTGTCTTGAAAGGTTTCCAGCATCTCCTCCTCAGAATGGACGCCAAGGCATTTAAACCTCCACATGGGTAAGTTTTTTATGTAATCTGTTGGTATCAGAGGGTGAAGCCAGAGATCAGGGAAGGCCAAACGCTCTAAGAACAAATCCGGGTCTTCATCCCAATCCGAGTCGAAAGGAAAATGTTGAAAAGAAGCAATAGGATGAAACAAGTAGCTGGTGTACCAGTCCCACAGGCTCGACAACCACTCCAGATTATTAGCATTTACTTCGTCGGCGTTGTTGTTGCGTCGTCTTTTCTTCTCAAAGTAATCAATTAGTAAACCGTGACCAAGGTACGTGCTGAGGAAGAGGGCTGGATGCGAAGAGTAGAACATCCAATCAGCTCTTACCCAAGAAGCCAAAGTAGTTGTGTTAGAGTACCTGAAGAGTTTTAAACTGTACTCATAAAAGCTGTCTAAGTAGGGTAGTTGCAAAAACCCTAACACAGGTAGCCAGGAAATAATTAAGAGTGAATTATACGTCCCTAAAGTGCTTATAAGGACCACAAAACGCTTAATAGTAGCGCCTTGTGTAATAAACAGGTCCATCCAAGCCATCAGATTAACCAAAACTAAGCTTAAAACAAATAAATCGTTAACTTCCGGTTGTAACGAGCGCAAAAAAGAATCCATGGCACGAAGCGATATAAATTCACCGGTGTTATTTCCATACCTGTAAATCCCCTCAGGAGTCCAAAGTATGTATGACGGTGCCTTATAGATACCAATTTCTGCCATGTAACTTTTATTGTCCCAGTTTTCCACATTCACAAAAATAAACTCTACTCTTCCAGTAAACTTCACGCTTAGCGCAGAGAAGAACGCCGGAGGCTGGTCGAGGTTGGCAAACAGGTATATTTTCACCCGGTACTGATCGCTTTTGTTCCATTCTTCTTTTAAATGCTCGGAGTTGTAGATGGTTTTGATCCGAGAAGCCGCGTGGGCTGTGATCCATTTGAAAATGTGCTCCACCTCGATTCTGCGCCCGCTGTATTCCTTAAGCATGACTTTGCCCTTGGAGGTGCTGGTTTGTGGAACTGACATAATGAGGGTGGATTTCAGCCAACCCCTCCTCCTGCAGTATCTACAAAGAAAATGGCAGGTTAGATTACTGAGTTTCATAACCTTGCAGCTGTAGTCCTTAAATTTCTGTTACAAGCCCAAAAATGAGACATGCTGAGCACCTGGGAATCTACATATAACAGCAGGAAATATGGGCACCCAATATTCTCTGCCAAAGTGTATTTATTATTACAACAGATTTGTTTTCTATCTCACTGCAATGTTGTAAAGAGATACGTGTTCATAAAACAGGAAGAGGAACAGTGTTAATTTTCATGGGTCATTACCATAAACGAGGCCGTGCAATCATTCATGCTTTGTAACTGGATTGAAAAATACACAGGCCGGCTCTTCACTATAAAGCTTGAGTATTAGAAGCTATTTCTCCTTGGCCTTCCAGCCAAGAAGATAACTGCAGCACAACTCAACGTCCCACAGCTTTCCCGAGCCTGCAGGTAACCCTCCCGGTGCTTCCTTCCATCCTAGTTTTGCCATAAAGCAGCGAGACAAAGTTAACAAGACGGCGGTCTGTTTGTGGCTGCTTTAATGAAGCTGCCAAGTGTCCAGTTCCTACTGGGGCCATTTTGGAAGGATGCAGATAGGCTAAGAGGTGTGGTGAGAAAGCTCGCCACTAAACCAGCAGAGGAGGAAGCAGAGACATGCTGCCGGGTGATTTGGACTAAAGAATACCCCCACTCTCTGGCAGGCTCAGGCTGAGTGCTGAGGTGGAATGAACTCCAAATCCAAGCTGACAAGAAGATGTTCTTCAAGGCTGAACCCCAAGTCATAGTCCAGACCCCAGTAACTATGAGTCTGATGACTCTGAAGATCCCTTCTCTCATGCATCTTTCCTACCAGCATCACTATGCTGCCCAATTTATCTAGTCCTCTTTTTAGGAAACATCTGGCAAGTTTCAACCACAAAAACATGACATGGCCAACAGGCATGAAAACTGTCTCCGAAAACCCTGCACATTGAAATCGGGGCCATCAGCCTCATTCACCAGCCATCTCACCTACACCCTCTCTGGTTTTGATCTATCAACATCTATTTGGACAATTACTCCTCCCCATCTCAGGAATCTGAAAGTAACATTTTTAGGAGGAGCGGTAAGATACTACCTTACTAATAAAGGCATCCTGGCTACTGTAGCGTGCAGCATTCTGAATTTCAGCAGCAGTCTCCTGAAAACTCTTCAGGAGGGTTTCCTCAACAAAACATTTCTTGTATTAGGAAAAAATTAATTAATTTAAAACGTACTATTTGATCATAACATTAAGCCTAGTCAGGAGCTATGCAAAAAGACACACTGCCAGATTTTTAAGATGTTCAAACACCAGTGTTTTGATTACACAAGATTATTTTGCAGAAGCACTGCAAAGGCTAAGAATTTTCTCTTATGATTAACTTCAAGATTTCTGTAAACACCGAGGATTTAAGCTGCGTAAGAATTGCATAGCCACACATGCCACTGGATTCTAGACAAAGTTTCCCACCCCGTGAAGCAAATTCTTCCAACAGAAGTTGGAAATGTTCAAAACGTTCAAAAAAAAAATTCTTTTTACAGCTCTTCTTCCTTGTTCGAAACCACAGGCAAACAACAGTGACTCTCCGGCAGCACAGTGTATGTTGTCAAAGGGTGTGTGCGAGTTTATATATAAACATATAGACATTTGTCAGGGAACAGGACTTGTCAGCAATCCTGAGAAGCAGGCACTGTTTGCACAGTTCATGCTAACCTGTGTTTCTCCTTTCCAGATGGCAATAGAACAACTCTACAACTGATACAGTTCTCTTACGTGGGCTATATTTGGCTTTGTCCTAAGCAAGCACCGTTCTTGTCCCTAAATGCCTGGACTACAAGGCCAAACTCTTCTATTCTAGTCACTGCTGTATTGCGCTCTACACCGTTGAATCATGTATTTCCCCCACAGCGCTTTAGGAAGCTACAGATGTGTTTATGATGCTGATAAATAATGTAATGAAGAATTCTGAACAGACTTCAGCAGAGATAAAAACATGAATAAAGTCACCTTCTGTCACAGCTACTTTTACAACGCAGCGAGCCCTGCTGCCAGAACACAGCCAAGCCTTAAGATATTCTTGAGATTTAGATAATCCTTTAAGAATATACCTGGGGTCACTGGAACAGTTGAAAGTGCCGGTACGTATGCCGAATCTTGAGACTTTCTTCACCATTTTCTCCCAGTGGACTTTACCCACCAGCGGGCTTCTGTCGTTTGCTATGACCTATTGCCAAAAGGAAATAAAGATGTAGTACAACAATTAAGTTTGCTTCCTGAAATAAGGAGCAAGTTTCATGAAAACAGAGGTGTAGTCACTCTTGATACTTTTCTTCCCTTCTCTTAGAACATGGAGCAGGTGTACATAGCTGGGAATCCTGCTAAATGTCTTTGGAGAGTGAAGCTCTAAGGCAGAAATATGGTTTCTGCCAAAAAAAGTGCATCATCATTTTAAGTACCTATTAAGACATCAGTGATAGTCAACAAAAAAACCTTGGGAAAATCACAAAGCTACCATTAACCAGTTCATAGGAGGGGAGAAAGGGGCAGCACATTCCTCTTCTTCGCAGTAAAAAAAAAAAGACCATTATTTTATTAAAATTTTCCATGAAAATTTACAACATACCAACAAATTGTTGTCTCACAGCAAGTAAAATGAGTTGGAATGTATGTACCTGGGATCGGATCAGGCTGCCAACAACCATTCCTAAGTGGTGGAAACTAGCGATTAAACTCCCAGATAATGCCTAAAAACCTCGACTCCTTCCAGCTTTCCCAGTGACTCACTCTGTGACTTTATGTGGCTGTTCCACCAACTCCAATGTCCCATCTGCCATTTCAGGATGATAATTCACTGTGCTGTATCCCAAGGTCTAATTGTTTCTAGCCTAGTATATTAAAGTAGTACTTCAGGTTACCTAGACGTGAGCTTCTGCAACCACAAATGACAAAGAGCTTGCACTCATCCTCTGACTTATAACTGTACGGGGAAGGGAAAAAGAAAAAAGAAGAAGAAAAACCTGCCTGCCTGCAGTTGACAGGTAATTTTGTATGACATGACTGATCATGCATTATTCCATGAGCCGTCGCAGTTTCTATTTTAGAAATGCCTCACATGCTTCTGCAGGCTCACTGGCAACCACTTAAAATATATTTTTAAATTAAGTTTTGAAACTTCCATTTGTTAGGCATTTGTTTACCCACCATTAAACTTCTCCCAGTCATTTTCTGACTTAATAACCTCAAATGTCAGCTTTCTTCTGGAAGTTCAGCTGTCACTATGATTAACAGTTCTCCACGTACAGGCTGGGACACAGACCTGGAAAGCGTGTCTGGCCTTTGAGACTCAAAAAAACCCTTACCTGTTCTGTGGTAAGTAGCACCCTCTCAGAAATTTAAAATAAGAGAATTCACTAAGCAGAATGTTCTACATAGGGAAACAAAGTTAAACTGGAGTTACAGATTGCATTCCTATTCCACTGAGCCCAAAATGTTTAAATAAAACCAGAGGTGAACACCTAGATGAGAATCCTTCAAATTATTCTCAAAACACACAAAAGCCTTTCTGATTAGCTAAACATAACCTTCAAGCACTGACACAGCCAGCTGGGGAAATCTGCTGTATTACTGAGGCATCTCCACATCACCTAAAGTAACCGAAGCAATTATTTTGGATATTTTCAACTTCTTCCTTTCATGTACTTCAGCTACAAGAGACCACACTGCTAAAGACACCTTAACACCAGTGTATCCTCAGAGCTACTACGGCACGATAAATGCATCCACATAGGAAGGAATCACTACGTCTTATTACTAAGTGTACAATGTTGACAACTGGTTTACTCTTTAGTACTACTACTCAGAGCTCAGTTTCTTCCAGAATTCCATATGCATGTTTTGAAAAGGCCTGGGACAGTGGTTGAGAGTCTGCTGCCATTATGTGCAGGAGGACCGAACTTGCTCAGCTTTTTATTCTGTCTGTTAGCACAACATTCACTTCAGGCATCAAGAGAAGGAGATTTGTTGCAAATACGGTCACCAGTGTGTTTTGTTGTCACCTGGCTGTTTATATTGGCAGTTTTTTTCATACTGGTTTTACTTCCTTCCTGTGAAATGAGTCTTTCCTCTTGGAGAAAGTTATTTATGCTGAAGGACAACATCAGAACTAGCAGTTCTAGCAGTTTGTAACTAGACAGAGAGAACCCTACTACGGTGTCTCACACTGAAGCTTTGTAAACTTAATCTTGAGATCATGGGGTTTTTATGTCATTATGGCAAAAATAAACCCAAATAAAGATGTCCGTTGCAGCTGCTCCTCACGGACAACACCCACTTACAACATCGGGAGTTCACCACACAAAGGCAAGGGTTTGTATTTCGGAAAGTAGTCACCATCTCTGTGGGTGAGGGAGTCCGAAAAAATGCTGCAGGTTAAGCAATCACTGTGGCATTCAGTCTGAATTGAAGATAACTTGCAAACACTTGTAATAGATTTTATTTAAGAAGTGTGAATTTTGGTAAGCTAAGAAATTTAGCTTAAAAACCTGTGACTGAGGAGACCAGGAATTTGCATGTGGAAAAGGCCTGGAAGTTCTTCAAGTCCAAGGTGTTAAAGCTATCAGGATTTTCTATTTCAAGCGAGGGCAAAAAGGCTAAGTCCTGCCCTTCTTCCTAGCAAACACTTCCAAAAAGATGTTAGAAGTAGTCTGAGAATCTACAAGGAATGAAAAAAGGTCACAAGGGAGAGCTAGCAAAGAAAGATATGTAAGGAATAAAAAAAAAGTAAGGAAAAATGAGCAATTCAAGTTAGACCATACAAAGAACATTACAAGCTGCACTAAAAGGTTTTTCAGTCGTATGAATAAGAACAGGACACGGGGAAAAGCAGCAGGATCATCATACAGTGGAGATAAGACAGAAACGTAAGACAATTTTCTTTTCAAAACGAAATTAATGCTCTGACTCAGTTTTCAGTGAAGAGAAGATGGCTGGCCACAGACAGGTAATGAGTTTATGGGAAGAGACTGCATGAAGACGGAAACAAAACTCAAATAAATTCATGCATTTAAATCAAGAGTAAGCAGGTAATCTCCATCCCAGAGCTGTGATAACAGCGAGCACAGAAAAATCACAGATGAACCTGTGAAGATTTCTTACAAAACCTGTGCCAGACTAATTTACATTTTGACAGCAGAATAACAGTTAGTAACTATATTTAAAAGTTAATGAAAAAAAATTATCCCACCAGCTTGCTCTCAACAGTATGCAAAACTGTAGAACAAATTTTAAAGGTGCAGAGACGTTTTTTTTCCACTACCTTCCAGCATGCAATTACTAAAGATGTATCATTCCTGATTAAGTTGAGAGTTAAAGATCCACCTTTTCCTGGAGGAAAAACAAATGAGTTTCAAGAGAAAGGGAGCATCATTTGGTAAAGTATCATGTGTTGTGCCACGTGGAAAATTTTCATGCGAACTGTAGGTAAGCTTTTATAGCGAGCAAAAAAAAAGTTTTAAAGCGAGTAAGAAATTGGCTAAGGCAAGAAAACATCAAAATGCCAGAGAGGGACTAACAGACTTATTAACAGATTTACCTCCAAGCTCAGTTCAGCATATATTCCTACTAACGCCCTTCCTGCAGAAATGTGAAGTCTCCCAAAGCCATTTGTAGACACATAAAATTGGGAAGCTCATCTGTGTACAAGAGGATTCTAACACCATACAGGAAGAGCTGCACAAATCTTGTAATGCAGAGTGCCAGAAATTAAATTGAATTCCATAACGAACAGGGCGCTCAGGGAGTTCATCAGTTAGAAACAGCGAGGGGAGGAAAAGCCTGGATCTATTTGTTGATCCAAAAGGAACCAGGAGCTATCAATATTAACTAGCTGTGAAATAAGCAGAGCCCAGGATATATTATACCTGACAAAACAAACTGGTTGATTGACCTCACGTACTGGGAGTAGTGGGGTAGACATCAGGAGAGAAACTAAAGAGCCATGTCAATTTAAGTGCGATAGGAACAAATTAGCCATGAATACACTTAAGCCAGAAGCCAGATACATGTTTCCAAGAAGAGAACAGTTAATAGGAGTATTACTCAGAAAACTTAATGATTTAAGCAAGACAGCAAATCTTTATGAACACCACCACATATTCCGCAGTCTAGCAGAGAAATTAACTTGCTCATGAAGAAGGTCCCCTTCAGTCATATGCTCTACTTAATTTTAAAGAAAGAAAGACAAAGCTCATAGGAGAAGGTTATATTCTAGATCAGCTAGCACAGCTAGGAAACAAACCCCACCTTTAGAGGAACACAAACCCATCGAGCTTTTATTATTAGCTATGTTGACAATCTGTAAAATATCATCTGTCAGAGTGACAAGTGAGACAATGAAGATAACTCAATTAATCCTTTAATCATCTTAATGGGTTAAGAGAATCCAATAGGATCAAAGTAACTCTGCCACTTAACAACCCCACATCACAGATCTGCTCCCTAAGCTACACCTAACCCAGGCCAGAGAACAGGCTCTGAATTACCACCTCTCTAGAAAAACTACTACTTCTTTCGTGGAAGATGATGCTGGAGAGAAGGCCAGGTCCTCGCTGAGCATCCATCCACAAACCTACTCTGAAGTCTCAGAGACGAGTTTCTTTGTACTCCGTCTGTGAATCTGGGAGGACCACACCATATCCCAAAAGGGCAGGAGATTCTCCACTGACAACTGTGAAATACTGCAGGTAAGTTACGCCACCAAGACGTGCAAAGTAAAAATGGAAAGACGGGGGCTTGGAAACCTCCTTTATTTCTACATGTTCCAACCGAGCTTTCTGGTTTAGTTTCCATAAATACCTAAGAAGGTGGCTTCCAGATACCATAGAAAACATAATTAAAATAGAATTCATCTCGGGACACATAATACTGAAATCCTGATGATTTCAGCAGACATTTCCACAGGTAGCTTTTGCATTGGAAGAGCTCTCCTGACTTTGAATTAGGCTGTCCCAAAATAGGCCAATCCAGAACGTAATTAATAGAATCATTTTGGTCGATATGCTAAAACAGTCATTGCTATGACGTTAAAGAAGCAAACGGACTTTAAGAGCAAATACACCGGACACAGAAAGATGTAAACACGTGGAAAAACAGGACAATGTCAGCAAGACACTTTGTCTCTTTTGCCTTACCCAAAACACAAGTATCTCGGGTAGATGGAGCGATATTGCAACAACCACTTCATAACTGTCATCGATGCAGCTTCCAGCTATCATTAAAGATTTTTTTTTTAATTACTTTATTAAACATACTTTCTTAAAACACAAGATGTGACAGAAATTGGAGAGGCTCAAGGAAATGCTGCTGACATTAACGAGTTTGCTGCACCAATGCAACATGCAAAGACAGACTCCTCTTCTGGTACCCCTGCGGCACTTGAGCACGACACGGTACCAGCCTCGCTTGGGCATTCTCCTATTTTCTGTGCATTTAAATCAGATCTCGTTCCATCTCTTTTAGACAGGTATGTAGAGATTTCAAAACGGGTCACAGTAACAAGATTTGGTCTCGGTAAGTTCTGAAGCTCACTCACAACTGAAAAATGTTCAAATATCACAAAGCAGGAGAATAAGTCAGAGATGGACAAATGCAGAACAAATATTTCATGGTATTCCAACTCTCCTGATTTTAACCAATTCTAGCGAGGACACCAGGTGTCAGGGACACTTGCTCTTACCAAAAGCACACAATATCGAATAGCCAAAACTTGGCTTTGCAGCTTAGCCACAAAGACAACAACTCCAAGTGCTCCTCAGCTCTGGGCACCAGGACACTGTGACAGGCTTTACACCATCAGGAAGATCAAAATCTGTTAAATAAGAGACCCATCTCCTGCTGCACACACTGACGTACAGTTAGTTCTCTCGGGAGCAGTCAGTCCTCGCCCAGCCTTAGAAAGCCAGTCTCCGCAAGGAGCAGAGCCATTTGAATGGGAAAAAACGGTGTGATTTTGCCAAAGGCAAAACTGCTTCCTAAATTATTTGACGAACTAGGAAGGTTGGACGTATGCAAGAACTGTCAGTCTGGTTCAGCAATTTCCAGTCTGAGATATCCAGGCCCCTGGAAGTCCACGAACTCCTCCACAGTGCCTGCAGAGGGTGAAGGAGCAAGGGAAGGCTCCTTCTGTACTGTAAAGAGCACACGCACTTGCTGGAAGATTTTTAGGGATCCACAAAGGTTCAAAAACCCTGGTCTATTCATTGAGCTTCTTACATGCTTGTCATAGAACTCTTTATAATCTAAGTTGCAAACAATCCTCCCATAGATAAAGCAGAAGTAAAAATATTTGGAACATTTTCATTCAGAAATACAATTAATTATAAATGGACTGGTAATTTATTTATTAGAAGCATAGGAAAAAACCCCCCACTTATTCCAGATAATGTCAATAAGTTTCTAGTTAGTGTCTGTACTTTAATTAATTCTAAGACATCTCACTCTGTTATTACATGGCATTGGGCTGATGAAATTGAATTTCTGCATAGTCGCTCTTTGCTAAGGACTCACAACTGGTTCAGAATCCATCCATATGGACTAAATATGCCTGCAGATTTTTTTTGTTTTCTTTTCTGAGAAAGAGACCGTAAGGAATTAGATCAAAACAGCCAAAGACAGAAGACTGCATCCATCATAGCATGTAAAAATTAACCGCCTCAAAATTACGTGTAGTTTCTCAAGGGAGGTGGGGTGATCTATGAACCAATCTGAACAGCTCACTTAAGCTGTCAGTTAAGTCAGAGGTTGAGAATAAATGAGCTTCTGTAGTGAATTAACATGGACACGCAGGCAATGTGAGAACTATTACATTCTAGCTGATGGTTTTCTGCACCCTTGACTGGATAGGAAGACTCTCAAGGATACTGGAAAATAGTGTATCCTATGGTAAAAGATCCTGAAGGGCTACAGGAAAATACAAATACTGAACAATGTATTTTAAAAGAACTGAGCGTTTCTACTTCATTTCCTTACAGCAAGAACAACCGATCACCCGGCAAAATTAAAACAGCAAATATGAAGATTACTCATCCTACATGCAAGCAAAAGAAAGAACAAACGAACCGCCACCAAAATCCTGTAGGCACATCCCTTGCTCTGTGACTACATCACTTGAACAAGAAGCTGAGATGCAGAACAGACTGACACATTTTATATCCATAATAATAAAAATGTTTGTCCTCCTGTTTCAATCCTGGGAAGAAAGTTCCCTTTACTTCTCTATCAATACCTTATGGTAGAGACTTTTAAAACAAAAATATACATTAACTTAGATTTTAACTTCATTCAAAGATGATTTTTTCCTGTAAATCATTCATTGTATGCTTTTTTAAAGTCATAACGACTGATTATTTTTGGATGTGACAGGCTTCTAGAGACTAGCCAGAGAGCATGAGCCATAGCAGTCTGGAGAAGCAAGGACGTTACGTGTCCTCCACAAGAACATTACTCCTCTACCAACAAGAGAAGCAGCTCTAGAAACTACCACTCCTCCTCCTTGCCAGCCAAAGAAGTGCACAACAGCAGCTGGCAAGCACGAAGACAGGCATAAAAGGAAAGGTGATGAGATCATGAGCTAATAGGAGAAAGAACACGCTGCTGTCTGTGGCTCTACGGAAGCTCCACACAGGAGCAGAGGGCACCTGTGACCAGCTATACTGCTGAACAAATTACCACTGAATCTGGATGCTTTGCACGTGGAATTCCAGAAAATAAAGAAACAATGCCACAAAACACTGTTTCCTTCTGTAGGGACTTTGACTTTCTTCAAGGGAATTCATCTTGCTGGCTCTAAATGATAAATTAATATCTGAATTTGTCCAACACATCAAGAAATAGTAATTCTCTGCAGACAGTGATGGGTAGCACATTACCAGCCCATGTGTGCCACCCCAGAAATTTCACTCACATTCACTGGAAAATAGAAATCATCTTCAGAGTCCCCGTCCTCCCACACATCACTGTAAAGTGTTCAAAACCAACTCAGCCAACAGCCATGGTGCCAGCTGAGCCAGAACAGTTCATCTCCCTCTGCTGCTTTCCAGTAGCCCTCACAGAACAGAGATTCAGGCTCAGGATCCTGAAATGGATCTGGAGATCCTTTCTGCCTCCCAGCCAGTAGCCACAACAGAGCAGGGGAATGCTCCGACCTTGTCTGCGGTCACCAAACCCATTCATGTGGCATCCTCGCTCTTGTACTGTCCCCTGCCTAAGCATCGAGCTGATTAATTAGCTGTAAAGTTTCCACAGGATGCCTAACGATAAAGGAGAATGGGGAAGGGAGGATAATCAAGAACTAGAACAGGGAACTGATGATAAAAAGCAGCTTTGAAGGGATGAGGTCTAAGAGCATAGGAAAACCTGTGAAAGGACACAAAGAACCCAGCGCAGGAGTTATTCAGACAGGAGTTATGGTGGGGAAGGGAGCAAAACTCAAAAGTGATGAGAACTCAAAAGGCAAGACAGGAAAAAAAAAAAAGAAATGTGACATGTCTAGTGGTTTTTACTGCGGAGAAACAGAGAAACAGTGTTCAGCAAGTAAATTATTCAGTAAATTCCACTAATTTTTTTTTCCACAGCTATTGTGACCAAGTGAATAGCTGCGCAAACATTCCCAGAATGATGACAACATTCATCACACTAGAGATACCAAAATGCAGCCTATCTGATCTGCTATTACAAAGCTTGCTGAAAATATATTACAGTCACAATTCTACAAGCCACCGACAACAGAGAACTACCATATTTTATTCTTTTGAGCTGCATGGGGAGGATGGAAGGTTTTTCACAGCATATTGATGCTCATATTTCTCAACTAGCTCAGAGACATGTAAACTTCCTTCCAATACTCTCTCTCTGCTTGAAGAATGTCCTCCTGTATGATTTAAATCCAAAACTTAGATTCAATAAACTCCGAATACATCTTTCCCAAAACACAAATGCCATTTCGCCTCTGAAGGTAATCTGTCCTCTCACTGTCTATTTTAGGGTGAGATCTCAAGCGGTGACAGTACATGTCTAACAACAGGAAGTCATTAACTCTTGATAATCTGTTTAAACAGAAAATATGAAGTGAGGAGACCAGACAAACCAGGCAGGAGAGCTGTCAACTGAACAACTAATTGTCTGGTGGAGAAGTCAGATTGCCTGATGTGGCTGTCGGCAGGGAACTTATGCCTTTAAAAACCCTCTTATCACTAGAGAAGTTGATGCAGAAAAGCATTTTCACATTTTGGTCTGGATTACTTATTTCTCAAGAGTGATGATAAATTCTTTCAGAATCCTATTTGCTAAAGTCTTTCTGTTTTGGTTTATTTTTTCCTAAGTGTTCTCTTATTCTCTGCAGCCCTGGGGGAAGCACACTCTAAACATGGTGGGCACACAAGGTCTGGGGGAAAGTTACCTTCAAGCTACTGGAATATGCTATAGAAGCAGCCCGGCAGTCTGGGAAGCAGCACACTGGGATCCTACCTTTGGGAAGTGGCAACAGTGATTTTGAAGTGCTCTAAGGCCCTCAGATAAACAGCAGCTTAAACTGGTTGGGCCTGAGCATGTCACGCAACCAGAAGGAAAAGCAAGACCAGAAGCACCACTCCTGTGCCAGCCTGGAGCATCTACAATTAATGCACCTACTTCACGCATTACGTGAGGTCTTAAAATACCAGGACCGAGTACTTGCACAGTCTGTGTACCCAAGGGTGTGCCGCTTTCCATGTTTTCTGGTTCTAGAACACCTTGTTTTCAAAAAATGAAAAAAACATTTTTATTCTGTGAATTTTTATTTCCTGTCCATACAGGAACTCTGTCACTTCCAGGTTTTTTTTTGGTTTTTGAACAGATTTATTCCTTATGATCTCCCTGATGTAGTTTATGTTTGTCACTATCTCTGTTACACACTTATACTACTAGTTAACTACCCTCATAAACTCCTCCTTTGAAACACATTTTGGATGTGATAAATACATGAATGACCAAGTTTCTATACCTGTACCAGCCAGATCCCATCTTTTGTGTCTTCTACGAGCTCATAGAAGTGCATTTCACCACTAAAGTTCGTACTGGAAACCGATTCAGAGGCCTCTTCCTCCTTGAGAGCAGAATAAAGCTCTCCTTCCATAAGGTCTCCTGAAAAAGAGACAATTGGAGAGATTCAATTAAAATGGCCTTTGAGAAAGATCACTTCATAAATCCTAGTAACAGTTTAACTAACTGTATTTTCCACGCTTGCTCAAAGAACCATTTCAGTATGAAGGCAGCTAAACTTTAAAGTTATTATAATTCTATTTATAGTGACACGACTACGAGCAATTTGACTTCAGCTGTCAGACCACAGAAGACATAAGCACTCTGCTTCTGATCACACAGAGGTACCACGCATGCAACCGAGCATACCAACAAATAAACAAACATCTTCTAAGCCTCGCTCTCTGAAAATAACAATATTCAGTGGCCGAGAGCAATTTTCACTGTTGCATCTTTGCTGTCATTTCCCAGGACAGTAATTTTGCAGCAACCAACTTCTTAACACTGATAATTCAGACTTCTGAAAGTCCAATCGATAATTCAGGACCAAAGAAAAAGTGCCGGTCGCTCCACTGCCATTAACAACCTCAGGCAGAACAATTCAGCTGTTGGCTTCTGTTTGCACAGTCGGAAAAAGTTCCCATGAACTGCAATCCCAGTGAGGTGAAGCGCTCATGGTAAAATCATCTGAGAGTTTCCTCTGTAATCCCATTTCCTTCTCACGCTTTGTTTCGCAATCATTCCGAACGCTGTTAATGACAACCAGCATTCGAGTAACTAATCTATTAAGCTCGAAGAAACGAAGTCGTGTCCAAAAAGGCTGTTTCCTTCAAAATACAAAATAAAAAAGTGTCACGGCCGAAACCCTTGAGGGGTTTCCAAAAGTATTCGTAGAATTTACAAAAAAAAAAAAAAAAGACAGGAAAATGCTGCGAAGGCTGTTGGTATGAGACGCGTTTCCATGACATTTGAAGAAGTCGGTTAATACAGTTTGTTTGGAGTTAAACACTTCCCTGCAGCATTTGCAGCCCAAACACCATGACATCATGGGAGTACCTGACAGCCAAGGAGTGAAAGTGATTGGAAACAAAAGTGAAATCGCCTAATGCTTTTTCCTGCTGGAGCAGCCAAGTGAATAAACAACATACACGAACCATGCACAACAAAAGCAAATCAGATTTAAATGCTCAGCATTAATATCTATTATTTAAAACAGCATTTTTGAGGTCACAGCACTGACTATATTCATCCAAACCCTTCTCGTTCTGCCCGGACACTCGGGCCCCTCGCTGCCTGTCCCGACCCCTGGGATTTCTCTCTCTCCTGGAGCAGCAGCCCTGCGATCTTCAATTTAAAAGCAGCTCCTCACACTTTGCTGCTTGGCTGGCACCACAGCTATTACATCAGCCCCATCTCCACTCCTCGGGGCCAGCTCCTCCAGGCCAGCATCCTTACTCTCCAGACACTTCTCCCGTTCCTCACATCTCCACTGCTCTTCACCCTTCGTCCCTCAAAAGTCCACCTCTTTCAACCGCTTTTCCCTGCTTCCAAAACACCTCCCTGCCTTTTTCCAAGCTATTATTTTTCCGCACGTAGCATCTTCTACGAAACCACCGCGCCCCCCAGTACCCAGCCCTCCCGCTCCCCTGCTTTCCTCAGTTCCATCTTGATAGCAACGCCTGGAAGGAAACCACCAGAGGTGCAGGGAGAAGATAAGCGGTCCCCGGCTGTAGGCACTGACCCACCGCATCTACTGGGGCTCTTTCCTCCCCGTTTTTGGCGGCAGACGGCCCCGGCTCTCTCCGTGCGCCCAGCCCCTCGCCCCCCCGGCCGCAGCCGCCCGTAACCCGGCGGGCAGAGCCGCTTCTCGGTGACCCGTCCAGCGAAGGCCTTCCCCCCGCGCAGCCCGTTCGGGCTTGAAACGCCGCCGAGCTTTTTTCACGTCACCACCCTCAAGCCTCCCGCTGCCTTCCTCCATTTAACCGCTCCGGCGTCTCGGTGCTCGGTGGGGGAGAGCAGCTCGCTCCCCGCAGCGGGGCCCGCAGGCGCCGGGTCGGTGCCCGGGGCTGCATCCCGAGCCCTAGCCGGGGGGGGTCAGCGGGGACCGGATCGCCTTTCCCAGGCGGGGGTGGCGGGGGAACGACCGACCGACCGACCGACCTCCGCACACGGGGGTGGCGGGGAGGGGACGGACCGACCGACCTCCCTCCCTCCCTTCCGAGGCGGGGGTGCCGGCGGAGCTCCCGCGTACCTGACTTCTCCACCAGCTCCCGCACATCCTTCTTCTCGGGCAGCCCCGAGTAGCCCAGCCCCCGGCACTCCAGGATGGTCNTGTACATACCTACCGTGCAGCTACCTACCCTGTACCTACCTACCGTGTACCTACCTACAGTGTACCTACCTACTGTGTACCTACCGTTACCTACCTACAGTGTACCTACCTACTGTGTACCTACCATTACCTACCTACAGTGTACCCACCTACCGTGTACCTACGTGTACCTACCTACAGTGTACCTACAGTGTACCTATCTACAGTGTACCTACAGTGTACCTACCTGCCTTGTACCTACCTACCCTGTACCTACCTACAGTGTACCTACCTACTGTGTACCTACCATGTACCTACCATGTACCTACCTACCATGTACATACCTACCATGTACCTACCTACCGTGTACATACCTACCGTGCAGCTACCTACCCTGTACCTACCTACCGTGTACCTACCTACAGTGTACCTACCTACTGTGTACCTACCGTTACCTACCTACAGTGTACCTACCTACTGTGTACCTACCATTACCTACCTACAGTGTACCCACCTACCGTGTACCTACGTGTACCTACCTACAGTGTACCTACAGTGTACCTATCTACAGTGTACCTACAGTGTACCTACCTGCCTTGTACCTACCTACCCTGTACCTACCTACAGTGTACCTACCTACTGTGTACCTACCATGTACCTACCATGTACCTACCTACCATGTACATACCTACCATGTACCTACCTACCGTGTACATACCTACCGTGCAGCTACCTACCCTGTACCTACCTACCGTGTACCTACCCACAGTGTACCTACCTACCATATACCTACCATGTACCTACCTACAGTGTACCTACCTACCCTGTACCTACCTCCCCTGTAGGTATCTACCCCATAGGTACAAACCCTCTACTCCCCATTCCACACATCAGCCCTTCACTGCCTCTAAAGCAATAAAGTGAAATCATGGAATAATCACAGAATCTTTAGGATCATTGGGTCCAACCGTAAATCCATCTGCACGCGCTGGAATGGGGATTCGGTGGCTTTGCGTTGGCATCGAGCACACAGAGCTTGTTCTGCTAAACCGACAGAAGGCAACGACTTCGGAGAAAGGTTTAAATTGGGTCTGTTCTTCACATCGGAAGCATTCGGAGGGTGGCGTGGATCCTCCTTTAAGTGGATCCACAAATAATCATCGCGGGCTGCACAAGAAGTCTCAGGCGGCAAAGATACACTTCAGCCTGGTACAAATATCCTATTAAAATCAAGCTTCGTCTTTGAGACGAAGGCTCTCCTCTGAAGGAAGCTCAACATTTCTTTTGTATGTTTAGTTATTTTAAGAATCCGTCATTTGCATGAAAATTGCCAGCTCATACAGATGAGAGCAAAAATAGCACAGCTTAATTTTGAAATCCCTGGCAACCCCCCAGAGAGTACGCGCTGAAGGGATTCTGCACTATCAAATTTCAAAAAGACTCATCGATATTGACCTGGAGAAGGCATTTAAATGGCCACGCTCCTCAGAGGCTTTAAAACACACTTACACAGTGTGCCGATACGATTTAAAAAGGTTAAAACCCAAGGTTCAGCCCATTTTGTCCTGCATCCACCGTGGCCTCTTCAAGAAGAAAAATCATGACACCCTTTTCTCCAGCAATATTTCATGAAAGGGGAAGAGTGAAGGGTTTGCAGAAGTAGCTGCTCACAGACTAAATCCTTATGGGCTGGTAAATGTCATGCTGCGTGCTATGGGTTATGTAAAACTATATTCTTTGGAATTTTGATATGGTAAAGGTTAGAGATGGACTGCAACCCCTACCTCTGATGATTAAACACAGGGATTTCAGCAGCTCAGCTGGGTTTGCAGCAAGCCTTGGATGGGAGGTCCAGCTGGGACAGGACCTTGTAGAGGCACAGCCCAGGGGAGGAGCTCACAGGAGGCCAGGTTGAAGTGCTGCTCTCTCCATCACAGAATCACAGAACGGTTTGGGTTGGAAGGGACCTCAAAGATCATTTAATTCCAACCCTGCTGCCATGGCAGGGACACCTCCCATCAAAGCCACTGCAGTTTGAAAATCTTGCCCTTCCACAGAGCTGAAGTCCTTCTCCACGGCTAGAAAGTGGCAAAGCATCAATAAGATGAATCCTTTCCCCTTGGCAAAAAGCAAGAAAGTGGGTTTGTTGTTGCAGCAGTCAGAGCCAAGGGACGTTCCATGAAACCCTCACAGAACATCACCTGTCACGAGGGCCAGAAACACCCCCCAGGAACACAGTTCTTCAAAAGCTTCGTGAAGTCCCGTTTCTTCTGTCACACGTACAAGAAGTTGTCTGATTTCTCTACCTTTTGTTCCAAGTGAGCAGCTCGAGCGTATGTGAAGCGACAGGTGGGTGGAAGAGGTGGGAGTTGGGTGTGTGAAGGGGAACCGTGTCTATTTAACTTCAGTTAGAAAACATATTGTCAGGTTTGTTGGGTTTTTTGTTCATTGGTTTGTTTTTAACAAGCACCTCAGACCCCTCTCCACCCGATCCCTGTGATTCTCCCCTGTAGCTCACCCAGGGATGTCCTCACTTCCTCCGGCAGGGAAGAACCGAGCAACAATTACAAGTCTCTGCTCACAGCTAAACTATTTGTGACACCAACTGCTGGGGAGGCTGTCACCAATATGTCACTTCCTAATGCTCATGGACTGAGTTAAATCAATTCTTAACGCTCCCCAGTGGTAACTGATGACGAGTCCCCTGCTGAGACGAAGCTAATCATCTGCCAAAACGCCAAACCCTGGAGTCCTTTTGAGAAAGTAAAAATGATGTTTCAAACCACTACTCGAAACCCCCCAGAACAACCAAAAGCAAAGCAGCAACCAACACAGGAGCACCCGGGCCACGAGGCAGAGCTGCGCCTGAAGAGCAGGGTCAGGTATGACCAAGAACTGCAGGTGGGCCTGTGTGAACCTCCTGAAGTTCAACAAGGCCAAGTGCAAGGTCCTGCACCTGGATCAGGGCAATCCCAAGCACAGATATAGGCTGGGAGATGAGTGGATTTAGAGCAGCCCTGAGGAGAAAGACTCGGGGCTGCTGGTGGATGAAAAACTGAATATGAGCCAGCAGTGCGTGCTCACAGCCCAGGAGGGCAACTGCATCCTGGGCTGCATTAGAAGAAGGGTGGCCAAGAGGTTAAGGGAGGGGATTCTGCCCCCCTACTCTACTCTTGTGAGACTCTACCAGGAGTACTGCACCCAGCTCTGGAGCCCTCAGCACAGGAAGGACGTGGACCTGTTGGAGCGGGTCCAGAGGAGGGCCACAAGAATAATTGGAGAGCTGGAACACCTCTCCTATGAAGACAGGCTGAGAGAGCTGTTCAGCCTGGAGGAGTCTCTGGGGAAACCTGATTGCGGCCTTCCAGTACCCAAAGGGGGGCTACAGGAAAGCTGGGGAGGGACTCTTGATCAGGGAGTGTAGTGACAGGACAAGGGGTAACAGTTTCCAACTGAAAAAGGGGAGATGTAGATTAGATATAAGGAAGAAATTCTTCACCGTAAGGGTGGTGACGTACTGCAACAGGTTGCCCAGGGAAGCTGTGGATGCTCCATCACTGGAAGTGTCCAAGACCAGGTTGGACGGGGCTTTGAGCAACTTGGCCTAGTGGAAGGTGTCCCTGCCCACGGCAGGGGGGTTGGAACTAGATGATCTTTAAGGTCCCTTCCAACCCAAACCATTCTATGAAGACTTGACTAAAGGCCTGGCAGAGACAACCTAAACTGACTCGGTTTCTCTCCCAGGCTCTCTGGTCCTCTCCTCCCCACTTCACATCCCTGGTGTACCAAGCTGACCCTACCAGAAAGTGTTGTATTTTCTAGATTGGAGCCGTCATTTGTTGGTTTCGGCTGCAACTCAGAATGTCACCTGCCAACAATTTTTCAGGGAGTTTTAATTATCTGGAAAATCTAAATATCTTGACAGTGAATTAAAATTCATTTGGGCTGAAGGCAACAGATGACACACGCTGACATTTTTAAAGACCCCAGGGTTAACTCTACTTAATTAACAACATTAAACAGTCATCAGCCAGTCAGCCCCGTGCTCATAGAGCAAATATTACAAGTGTGAAGAGAATGAAGACTATAAATTCCACCTTTAAACAAAAACCCACAGCAAGCAGGGATCTGCTTTTAAACAATTTTGGCAGCAAAAAAAGATTTTACTATGATTTACGAGAGAATGAGACCAAATCCCAAGAACTGGGACAGCCATCTTTTTTTGTCAGACAGCCAAACCTGGAGTCTCTGCTGCCCGTTGATAAATGGCAAGGATTCCCTCTCCTCCTCCATCCTCTCCAAGGAGCTTTTGCTGACTGCGCAGCCTGGGAATACGGGCAATAATCCACTTCCCATCTATGAGGAATGTTAAAAAAAATATTGTCATTTTGAAGCCAGTAAAAGGGAGCATTGAAAATCTTAATTCAACCCCTTACCCTGTTAAAATATTATCATACCTTTTTTTTGGACAATTTTAATGTTGCTATATATCAAGATAAATTTCAGCAAACTAATACTGAAACTACCCGAAACCCAGTTTTCCTAAGAGCCAGGCAGCTCTGTAAATACAATTGTTAGGGGTTCGCTAACCAGAGTCTCTTGACGTGCTTCTGAAACAACATAGGTGCACCTCAACACGTTATTATGTGCGATATGAAAATGTAACTGCTTGTCATGATCTGATATTAAATAAACCAACAAGCCTGTACAAGAGTCTCGAAGCCGGACGACAGCGGCCTAGACACTGGTGTGTTATTACATAGAGGAATTTCAAATCAGAAGATTTTTCTACTATCTACAAGTGGCCAAACAGAAGTAGATTTAATATATAAGTATATTCTGTAATACAGTGTCCAATATTTAACACCTCACTGGCTTTGGCTGTAGAGACCCCAGCGTAAGAAAGAGATGGATCTGCTTGAGTGGGTCCAGAGGAGGCCACAAAGATGATCAGAGGGCTGGGGCACCTCTCCTGTGAGGACACGCTAAGAGAGTTGGGGTTGTTCGGCCTGGAGAAGAGGAGGCTCCGGGGAGACCTTATTGCAGCATTTCAGGACTTAGAGGGGACCTGTAGAGAAAGCTGGGGGGGCGTCACTCCGGATCAGGGAGTGTGGCGATAGGATAACAAGTAATGGTTTCAAACTGAAAGAGGGTAGATGAGATATAAGGAAGAAATTCTTCACCATGAGGGTGGTGAGACACTAGAACAGGTTTCCCAGGGAGGTTGTAGGTCATCTATCCCTGGATGTGTTCAAGGCCAGGCTGGATGGGGCTTTGAGCAACCTAGTCTAGTGCGTGGTGTCCCTGCCCCTGGCAGGGGGGTTGGAACTAGATGATCTTTAAGGTCCCTTCCAACCCAACCCCTTCTATGATTCTAAGATTCTACTTGGGTGATGCAATCCTGACGTGATCTAGCAGTGATTCACACAGTAATTCAAGTTGGACAGGATCTTCAGAAGGTTCTTAAGTCCAACCTCCTGCTCAACGCAAGGTCACCTGCAACACCAGAGCAGATTGCTCAGGGCTTTATGCACTCTACAGTTTTATCTGATAGTCACCCCTTCCTCTCTTGTGGCAATTTTCCTTGGCTACAAACATGTGGTGGTCAACAGCACAGAAACGTACGTCAACCAAGGCCAAAGCAACTTAAACCAGTAGAATACATTGACTAAAGCTTGAAATACAACACATTTCATTTTTTTCCTAGGCAGTTGGCATTTTCCTTTTTTTTTTGTAACAGCAAAAATCTATTTGTTGTCTCCTGGAGAAGACAGACTGTTTAATGACCAAAAAAAAATAATTAAAAATGACGAGACCTTTCTTGAATGTGCTGAGATGACCAAGGAGCCCATAGTGGTAACGAACTTAATTAAACCACTGTGCTAATGATGTAAGAAATGAGAATACATGTGCATGTCTTTAAACATCATCTATGATTTCGTGTGGAGCAAGAATACAAACAAAAGCAGCAGTTTGGGCCAAAATCTAATAGAACGACAGTGACTTGCAAGCATCTACACCAGTCTCTATTCTTAGGAGAATACAGATTTTTTAATTTTCTTGGCCTGTTCCAGTAGTATGGGCACAGAGGAAGCGCCATAGTCCCAGACTCAGACCAAATGTTGGTTTTACAGTTAACTCTGTCCACGTTTATTAGGAGCTTTGTTTGTACTGTGCTACAGAAAACACGGAGTTGTATCTGGCTTGTGCTGCCTTGCCATACGGAGGTTGGAGCATGTTAGGCAAGCGTTACTCGAGCCGAGACATTTCTCCGAGCACAGTTTTGCCCATCAGATGCGTAACTTCAGTCTCTAAGTCAACGTAAAACTCAAGAGGAAGCTTACTGACCAAGCTAACCACCTGATGACAGGCCAAACGTCCTGTTTCCGGCACGCCAGGACTCTTAATGCAGCCCTGTTTAAAGCCACTCTTCGGGTTGTACTTGTGACATGTCTGGGGTAGCTGCGAGATGCGTTCCGCACAGCCCGAGTGGAAGCGAACCCCCCCTGCCCCTGGTGTCACAGCAGTGCGCTGAGCCCCCGCCGCGCCTTCCCGCCGCCCCGGGGGTTACCTCAGCGCTCACACTACACCCACCCCATCGGCCCTCGGGCAGGCCTCGGCCTCCCGCCTCCCAGCTGCTGCGCGCCG